>PVLC010023027.1:7105-26184 GCA_004027655.1 Graphiurus murinus | reverse complement strand
TGGTGGCGCACGCTTGTAATCCCAGCATTCGGGAGGCTGAGACCGGAGGATCCGGGTTCGCGGCCAGCCTCAGCTACCTAGTGAGGCACTCCGCAACTCAGTGAGACTCTGTTTCAAAATAAAGAATAAAAAGGGGCTGGGGGTGTAGCTCGGAGGTAGAATGCCCCTGAGTTCAATCCCCAGTACCGCAAAAAAAAACCCAAGAAGGCTAGCTTGGGAGGCTGAGGCAGGAGGATCACAGGTTCATGACCAGCCTCAGCTACTTAGTGAGGCCCTCCACAACTTAGTCAAGCCCTGTTTCAAAATAAAGAATAAAAATAGGGCTGAGGGTGTAGCTCAGAGGTAGAATGCCCCTGGGTTTAATCCCCAGTACTGAAAAAAAAAGAATGCTTGTAATTCCAGTACTTGGGAGGCTGAGACAGGAGGATCCTGGTTCATGACCAGCCTCAGCTACTTAGTGAAGCCCTCTGCAACTTAGTGAGACCCTCTTTCAAAGTAAAGAATAAAAAATAGGGCTGGGGGGTGTAGCTCACAGGTAGAATATCCCTGGGTTCAATCCCCAGTTCTGCCAAAAAAAGAAAAATTAACACCAGACACCCCTCCCTGCCCTCAGCTAGGAGGTGGCAAAGCTGAGATCTAAACCTAGACAATTCCAGGTAAGGCTCTAGACTCCTAACCACCAAGCTGTGTGACAGGTCAACCAAATGCCCCTTCACTGCCCCCAGTGCTAGCATGCTCAGACACTGCTTGGCAACCCTCCACATCTCCTGAGTGGTCTTTCTTCATCCCAGAACCACCACCTCGTCCTCTCCAAGAACCTCTGCATCCTGCTCCCACCAGTCAACAGCCTCAGCCGACACTGGCAGGAGACAGAAGCCTCCACATCCTGTCCCCTCCCTCTAGCCCAGGGCTCCTCAGCTTATTTAGGGGGAGAGGGTGCAGGGCTGTCCTCTGCACTCTGGGGTGTTTGTCAGCATCCCAGGCCTCTACCCTCCGTGCTGGGGCCACCCCATCCCCGCTGTAACAACCAAGCACATCTCCAAGCATGGCCAGATGTCCCCTGGTGAAGAACGCCCTGCAGAGAACATCGCTCCAGGCTTCCCGATGAGCCCGGGCCTCTGGAACTCAGCCCCCAGAGTCCTGGCTCGCAGGCACAGGGAAGACAGAGACAAATCCACCTATAGGTTTTAAGAGATAGGGAGAGCTGGGCATGGGGTGCATGCCTGTAATCCCCATACTTGGGAGGCAGAGACAGGAGGATCACAGGTTCGAGGACAGCCTCAGCCAGTAGTGAGACTCTCATCAACCTAGAGAGACCTTGTTTCAAATAAAATAGGGCTGGGAGTGTAGCTCAGAGGTATAATGCCTCTGGGTTCAATCCTCAGTACCAAAAAATAAAATAAATAAAATAAAATAGGGCTGGGAGTGTAGCTCAGAGGTATAATGCCTCTGGGTTCAAGCCTCAGTACCAAAAAAAAAAAAAAAAAAAAAAGAACATCTACCTTCTAGCTGCCCTGCAACAGCTTCCAAACTGGCCTCCCTGCCTTCTGTCTCACTCCTCTGACCAGCTGCACACTGCAGTCAGAATCATCCTGGTTAGGTCATTTCTCTGCTTCAACTCTTCCACTCTCTTGATCTGGGTAAGGTACACTTTTTTTTTTAATTAATTATGACTATATGCAAGAGCTGTATACTTCACTAAATATTTTCATAATGCTTTTGTGTGTGTGTGTGTGTGTGTGTGTGTGTGTGTGTGTGTGTGTGTAGCATTGGGGATTGAACCCAGGGGCATTCTACCTCCAAGCTAAATCCCCAGTCCTTTTTTTAAAATTATTATTCTTTATTTTGAAACAGGGTCTAAGTTGTGGAGGGCCTCACTAAGTAGCTGAGGCTGGCCTCAGAACCCAGATTCTTCTATCTCAGCCTCCCAAGTACTGGGATTACAAGTGTGCACCACCACTCCCAGCTATCTTTTTTTTTTTTTTTTCTTTTTTGTAAGGGAGAGAAAACTTGAAAGTAGCTCACTTGCCCTGAACCGAAGTCCAAACTCTTCTGAAGGTTCTCACTAGAGCTTTAGTGTTCTGGCCCCTCCCATCTCCTCCACCTTAGCACCCACCACTCCTTCTTCCAAACTCCCTTCCAAGCCATCTGGCATGCGTCCTGTCTCCAAAGCTCCCCCGGGGCCGGGCATGGGCCTTCTCTGGACAGGCCCCACCACCTGTCCCTGTGCAGGCAACACATGGACTTCCTTCCCCCGAGCTGAGCCAGAGCACCTTCCTGAATGAGTCCCTGGGTCAGGACAAGCCCCTCCTGGCCGATCCCTACATATCATTTACTCCTTTGTTGCCTGTTTTCCCACTGAATAGTAGTGCCAAGAATACTGTAATCATGTCTGTTTTGCTCACTACTGTAAATCCAGCACTTAATTCAGCACCTGGCATGCAGCAGGTGCTCAATAAATAGTGAAGGAATGAATAAGGTAGTGTTTAACAAACAATGCAGCCAGGTACCACAGCTCACTCCTGTGATTCCAGCTACTTGAGAGGCTGAGGCAGGAGGATCACAAGTTCAAGGCCAGCCTGGGCAACTTAGCAAGACCCTGTCTTAAAAATGAAAACTCACTGGGGTTGTGGCTCAGTGGCAGAGCACCCCTGGTGGAGCACACTGTCCTGGCTCTTTGAACTTCAGGCAACCTGGCAGGACTGGGCCTTGCTCACCACCTTTCCCAGACTCATTTGTTTGCTTATTTATTTATTTAGTACTGGGGATTAAACTCAGGCACTTTTGACCTCTGAGCCACTCCCTCCCCCTTTTATCTTTTATTTTGAAACAGGGCCTCACTAAGTTGCTGAGACTGGCCTTGAACCTGCGATCCTCTTGTCTCAGCCTCCCAAATACTGGGATTACAGGCTTGTACCACCACGCCCGGCTCCCCGCCCGCCCAGATGTCCAGCAGAGCCCCAGCACCTCCCGTACTGATGTGACCACACGCAGGGCCTGTGAGCTCACCATCTTCAGCAGCATGTTGATCCCCAGCCGTGCAATCTTCCTCTTCAAGTCAATGGGAATTCCGGCCTGCTGGTAACTGGACACGGGCACGCTCTCCTTCAAGAAAGCCCAGAGAGAGGACTGCTGTACCCTCGCCAGTGTCCTCCATGCCCTGCTGCCCCACCCACGTGACACATCGCCACCTTCCCAATGACCGGGAGATGACCCAGAGTCTGATCTTTCTTAGAATCTCTTGGGAATCTGTCATCTACACACTGGTTTTAATCTATGTTTCCCCTCTACAACACATCTCAAAGAACAAATCCCAAGGATTGATTAGAAAGGAAGCCTATCAGGCGGGCACGAAGGTGCACACCTGTAATCCCAGTACTTGGGAGGCTGAGACAGGAGGATCCGGGTTCGCGGCCAGCCTCAGCTACCTGGTGAGGCCCTCCACAACTTAGTGAGACCCTGTTTCAAAATAAAGAATAAAAAATAGGGCTGGGGGTGTAGCTTGGCAGTAGAATGCCCCTGAGTTCAATCCCCAGTACCACAAAAAAAAAAAGAGAAAGGAAGCCTATCAGGTGGGCACGAAGGTACACACCTGTAATCCCAGTACTTGGGAGGCTGAGACAGAAGGATCGCAGACTCGAGGACAGCCTCACCAACTTAGCAAGAATCTCAGCAACCTAGAGAGACTCTCAGTAACCTAGCTGTTTCAAAATAAAAAATAAAAAGGGCTGGGGATACAGCCCAGAGGTAGAATGCCCCTGGGTTCAATCGCTTGTACTACACACACACACACACACACACACACACACACAGGAAGGAAGGAAGCCAGCCCATCAAGTCTGCTACTGACATGGGAGCGATGTTTGATGCCCTGGAAAGCTAGATGCTGAGAAAGCTAGTTTAAGGTCAACAGAAGTAGGGCATGGTGGCACCCACCTGTAACCCCAGTACCTGGGAGGCTGAGACAGAAGGATTGCAGGTTTGTGGCCAGCCTCAGCAACTTAGTCCCTCTGCAACTTAGACCCTGTTTCAAAATAAAAAGGGCTGGGGGGCCGGGCGTGGTGGCTCACGCTTGTAATCCCAGCATTTGGGAGGCTGAGACCGGAGGATCCGGGTTCGTGGCCAGCCTCAGCTACCTAGTGAGGCCCTCCACAACTTAGTGAGACCTGGTTTCAAAATAAAGAATAAAAAATAGGGCTGGGGGTGTAGCTCAAAGGTAGAATGCCCCTGAGTTCAATCCCTAGTACCGCAAAAAAAAAAAAAAAAGTGCTGGGGGTGTAGCTCAGAGGTAAGTTTCAATCCCCAGTACACACACACACACACACACACACACACACACACACAAAAATCTCAGAAGTCCAAGCCCTGTCCCGCGCTGTCCCCTGCCTCCACCTGCCCATCTCCCAACTCCTCCCAGTTGTACAGCAGGAATCACGTCCTCTCCTAACTACAGCCTCGGTGGAGGCTGCCAGCATCTGTGAAAAGCGTGGAGTCTCACTTCATACGTTTCCACCAAGACATCCCTGGTGACGAAGGGGCGCAGCGGGGTGGGGAATCTGACAGATGTCATGTTCCGGAAGTTGCTCTGGAAGTGCTCTAGATTCTGAGCTTCATACCGCAGGTCGATCTAGAGACATGGAGAGAAAAGATGAGGGCCCCTCTGGACCTGGGACGGCCACGGCTGAAACGCCAGCAAGCTGGCAGGTTGGGAGATTCACCTGCCTTCCCCACCAGCTCTCCTGCAGAATTCCACAGGAAACAGCCAGGCATGGTGGCACACGCTTGTAATCCCGGTACTTGGGAGGCTGAGACAGGAGGATCACAGGTTCAAAGACAGCCTCTGCAGCTTAGGGAGATCCTCAGCAACTTAGTAACACCCTGTTTCACTAAGTGGTAAAGGCACCATCTCTGAGCCAGAAAGATGAATCTCATCAGACACTGGACTTAGCCTCCAGAACTGTTGCTTAGAAGCTCCCCAGTTAAAAGACTTTGTTCTATCAGCCTGAATAAGGTAAAATGAATCCCAAGGACTTAAAATCTTAACTCAGAGGATATAAATGAAGACTTGGCACACTGCTTCTGAAAACCTGCCAATTCCAGCACTGTCTCACAGGGCGCATGCCTGTTGGCGTCCCTACCATCTCCACCGTGTGTTTAGGAAGTCTGGCTATGTATACCAACGTCCCACTGGCAAAACAAAGGCAAGAGTGTGACACGGCTAATTACTCTTCTCACCCAGAGTTCAGTCACTGACTGTGGCAGAGCGGATACCATATGTTCCGTCAGATTCCTTTCATTTTTCTCCCGGGCACAAAGAGAAACTATTTCCCAAGCCCCTTCACAGTTCCACTGGGCCCATGTGATCAAAGTTCTAGTCAGTAAACTGGGAAGAAGTGATGTTTCCCACTTCCAGGCCTGGCCACAAAAATCTATTACATAGCTGGGCGTGGTGACACACACTTGTAATCCCAGTACTTGGGAGGCTGAGACAGGAGGATCGCAGGTTCACGGCCAGCCTCAGCTACTTAGTGAAGCCCTCTGCAACTTACTGAGACCCTGTTTCAAAAATAAAGAATATAAAATAGGGCTAGGGGCATAGCTCAGAGACAGATTGCCCCTGGGTTCAATTCCTAGTACTGGAAAAGAAAAAAAATCGATTATATAATGCTCCATGGTCTCCGCACTGCACACTGACACATGTTGAAGATGTCAGTGTCAAACCTGAGAGAAAGGCTGAGACAGGAGGTTTGCAGATTCAAGGCCAGCCTCAGCTACTTAGTGAGGCCCTCCACAACTTAGTAAAGCTTGGAGTAAATACCCCTGGGTTCCATCCCCAGTACCGCAAAAAGAAAAAAAAAAAATACAGCTGGGGGTATAGCTCAGAGGCAGAATGCCCCTGGGCTCAATCCCCAGTACTGAGGGGGAATAAAAAAGAAAGAAAAGAAAAAAAGAAAAAAAAACTTGAAGGAAATCGGGTCCCTGATGAATGACTATGGTCAGAATCCCTATTCCCTCCGCTTGGGTATGGTGGTGCATGCCTGTAATTCCAGCACTTGGAAGGCTGAGACTGGAGGTTCATAGATTTGAAATTCATAGATTCATAGATTAGCAATTTAGTGAGACCCTGTTTCCAAATAAAAAATATAATAGGGCTAGTGATGTAACTTGGATGTAGAACACTCCTGGGTTAATCCCCAGCACCAAAAACAAAAAATAGCCTTCCTGCATGGAGCCACTGAAATTTGGGTGTTCTTTGTTTTATCAGCTAGTGTTACCCATCCTGACTAATATGCCCTACTCACCATAACATACTGGCAAATTCATTCAGCATGTACCAAGCAGCTGCTCACAGCAAGAACTATGTTAGGTGCTATTTACTGTTGAGGGAAGAATTTACCTGTTGAACCATGAGTTTCTCAAACTCCTCCACAATCTCAGGCAAGCTAAGCCACTTGATTCCTGGCAAAAGTCCAAGGGCTCGACTGCCGATCTTCATCAGCAGCAGGTCCATATGCACTTGAGAGAGCAGGCCAGGGTGCAACACCTGCCCGAAGGAGGAATGTCAAGAGAGGAGGAAGATTTAGGACATGTTCTAACCTAGCCAGCACTGGGTCCCACCTTCAAAGGAGCCAGGTGGCTACTCCTTAGAGCAAAGGTAAAGTAACCAATACCGAAGATGCCCCTGGGTAGCGAGCAGTTCCTCCTCCCAGAGATGGCAAATTCCAAACCTTCCTCATTTTCCTCCATCAGACTATTCATACCACCACTCCCTAGAGCCATGAAATAAAATAGCTTGCACAGAACACGCAGTCAAATATTGGCAAAGCTAGCCGGGCGTGGTGGTGCATGCTTGTAATCCCAGTACTTGGGAGGCTGAGGCAGGAGGATCTGGGTTCGCAGCCAGCCTCAGCTACTTAGTTAGGCCACACACACACAAAAAAAAAAAAAAAAAAAATATTGGTTAAGCTAACAAATATAAATTATAGCATCCCTAATCTCCCAAGATCCGAACCCCCCCCCATAGTGCTGCAGATTAAATACAGGACACAACCTCTGAGCTACACCCCAGCTCTACTTTATTATTTTATTTTATTGTGGAGCTGGGGATTAAACCCAGGGGCATTCTACCCCCGAGATACACCCCCAGCCCTATTTTATTTTTATTTTGAAACACAGTCTCACTAGGTTGATGAAAGTCTCACTACTTGCTGAGGCTGTCCCCAAACCTGCGATCTTCCTATCTCAGCCTCCCAAATACTGGGATTACAAGCATGTGCCACCATGTCCAGCTTCTATTTTATTTTTTATGTAGAAACGGCATCTCACTATGTTGCTAAGAGCCTCACTAAGTTGCTGGTGCTGGCTTCAAACCTGGGATCTTGCAGTCTCAACCTCTCAAGTACTGGGATTACAAGCATGTGCCACCATGCCCGGCTGATTCAAAACTTTTTACACACTGGCATGAAAACACAAGCTGAAAATTCCACATTTGCCCTTCTGTGATGGGTGGAAGTCTTAACACAGGTACACTACAGATACTGTATAAAATTACCTTCAGACTATATGTATAAATGAACTTCATGTATGGACTTGGGACCCATTCCCAAGATATCTCATTTTGTATGTGCATATATCCAGAAATCCAAAACACTTCTGGGGGCAAGCATTTCAGGTTAGAGATAAACAACCTGTGACTGGAAGGCCACGTGGGGGACGTGTGCGGGTGCATGGTTCTGATCTGGGACATCCCAGTGCTGAGCTGTTAGGGATGGGAGGGGCTGGCTGAGCACTTACTTTCACTGCCACGGGGATGAGGTGCCCCAGCTCCACTGGGTGGCTGGGGGCCTGAGACACACCTGCATTTGATCCAACCAAGTCAACTCTAGGGAGAAGCAGCCTTTCGAGAAATGTCTGGTCAGCAAGACTTCCTGGAGCCTTCTGCTCCTTCCCGAAACGCCCAAAGAGTTCTCGCAGCCCCCCGACTGCCCCCGCTCTCCAGGAACTCCGCACACTGGAAGCGTCACCAAGCCTCTGGACGCTGTCCTTCTCCAGAAAGGCAGTGCTGGCGAACGCCTTGTACACCTGGGCCACGCAGCCGGAACCCACAGGTTCCCGTGTCTCAAACAAGAGCACGCTCTCCCAGTTCTCCCCGAAGGCCTGTCGGAGGAATTGCTCCGTGAGAGTCCAAGGGTGTGGGGTCACCTGGACGTGCAGCTTGGCGAACAGCGCGCAGAACGCCTCGGAAAAGAGATCGCGCCGAGTGCTGGCCCACTGGCCGAGCTTGATGTACGTGGGGCCCGAGGTCTCAGTGGCTTTCAGAAGCAGGTGCAGCCAGAGCGTGGTGAGGCCGGGAGCCAGGTAAGTGAGAGGGTAGAGGAGCACGAGGGGGAAGAATTTTGCCAGGAGAGTGCCTGCCCGCAGCCAGATGCGGAGATGCCAGAGGACGAGGCCCAGCGGACCGGCTTGGGGGACCCTCTCCACTGGCCTCTGCTCAGCCAGGTCGCTCCAGGGGGCCCGACGCTGGCACAAGCTGTCAGGGGTTCCCTCGCCAGCGTCCCCATAGGCTGAGATGAGTTTGGGCAACGTGCCCAGCAGAAGCCAACAGAGTCTGGCATTGCGAGGACACTCCAAGGGTCGGAGGAGACCAAGTTCCTTTCTGAGCTCAAAACACCTTAGATGCGACCAGCAGATCCTGACAGTGAAGCGCCAGGGGGTCACCATGGTCCCCAGAGGCCCACGGCCTAGGTTGCGCGTCCAGGACTTAAGCGTCCCATCTACCATGTACCGGGGACGCTTTCGGCCGGGCGAGGAGGAGTCGGCGGCCGGCGCTGCTGGGATCCCGCCTCCGCGTGCAGCCTAAGCGAGCCGGCCGGCCGCCCGCGCCACCCGAGGCTGCAGTGGGCGGCCCACGCGCCCGCGCTGCACGGCTGCTCCCCGCCGGCCCGCGGCGCCAGAGCGGGCAGAGCGGCCGAGCAGGACGGAGGCGCCGCCTGGCGGGGCGGACGCAGGGTCACCGCGGAGCCGGGCGCCCGGCGGGCACGGGGTCGGGGGTCGGGACAGGGGCGGGGCCGGAGGGGTTGTGCGGGGAGGACGGGGTTAGGAGAGCGGGGACAGGTGCAGGGGCCGAGGCGCCCAGGCGAGGGGACCGGGCCGGCTGGAGCGGACGCGGACCGGAGCACCATTGCCGCGCGGGCTTCCGGGAGTGCCTGGCCCCGCCCCCGCCCGGGCCCTGCCCCTTAAAGGGGACGCGGCGCAAACGTGGGCGGAGGAGCCGGGGATCTTTGGGTCCTGAGCCGCTGAAACAGAGATAACTCAAAACGCAACAAAAGCACTGTTCACGATTTGCCCCCTGTGTGTCTCTCTCTCTTCTTACTGGAGATTGAACTCAGGGGCATTCTACCTCTGAGCTACACCCCCAGCCCTATTTTTTATTCTTTATTTGGAAACCGGGTCTCACTAAGTTGCAGAGTGCCTCACTAGGTAGCTGAGGCTGGCCGCGAACCTGGATCCTCCGGTCTCAGCCTCCTGAATGCTGGGATTACAAGCGTGCGCCACCACGCCTGGCACCCTATTGTTTATTCTTTATTTGGAAACAAGGTCTCACTAAGTTGCTGAGGGCCTCACTAAGTAGCTGGGGCTGGCCACCAACCTAGATCCTCCTAGATTCTCAGTGTGGGAAGCTAGTCTTTGAGGAAGCTAGCTCTTTTCTGTTCCTAAAGACCTCTTGTCCTTGCAGCTGTGCCCATTTAGGATTAATCTGTCCTACGGTGTGGGCTCCGGTGGTCACCAGTGATCTTACATTAGCATAGGGTAGTCACGACATAGGGCAGTTACAGGATCTAAGAGGCACATGGCAATTTAGATAGGTATGCTTTTTGCTAATTTGGAAATTGAAGGATTATAGCTCAGGACTTTGCTGAGATCAAGGTTCAAGAAAAGAAGCATGTGATTCTTGATGCATTGTAAAATGATTAACCTTAGAACTGTATATGAGCTGCACTCGAAATAAACTCAGCGACACAGTATTTACTGTGATCTCTCCTGATATCTGTCTGTCTCTTTCTTTCAATCCTCACTTTCCTCCTTCAGGTTTGTTCAATATTGCCGGCTGGCTCCGGCATCTCAGCCTCCCAAACACTGGGATTACAAGCATGCGCCACCATGCCCTGCGTGTGTGTGTGTGTGTGTGTGTGTGTGTGTGTGTGTGTGTGTTACTGGGGATTGAATCCAGGGGCATTCTACCTCTGAGTTACCCCCCCAGTGCTCTTTTATTTTCCATTTTGAAACAGAGTATCACTAGACTGCTGAGAGTCTTATTAAATTGCTAAGGCTGGCCATGAATGCTACCCTTCTCTCTCAGCCTCCCAAATACTGGGATTACAGGCATGCCACCACACCCGGCTGGTGTGAGGTTTTAAAAAGTGAGTGTGTGAAGCCGGGCGTGGTGGCGCACGCTTGTAATCCCAGCATTCAGGAGACTGAGACCGGAGGATCTAGGTTCGCGGCCAGCCTCAGCTACCTAGTGAGGAACTCCGCAACTTAGTGAGACTTGGTTTCAAAATAAAGAATAAAAAATAGGGCTGGGGGTGTAGCTCAGAGGTAGAATGCCCCTGAGTTCAATCCCCAGTACCGCAAAAAAAAAAAAAAAAAGTGAGTGTGTGACCTTGAAGAACCAAAGAGAGGTCCAGCGAGCAAGGGAGAGAGCCGTGGCGTTTGGGGATCAGCCCCCCACACACCCATTGAAGAGACTGGCAGTTCTCTGTTCTTTGGTTTTGTATGTGGAAGAGGGGTGCCAGGTTAGAACCCAGGGGCATTCTACCTCTCAGCTACACCCTCAGCCCTTTTGTATTTTTTATTTAAAACAAGGTCTCAAGCCGGGTGTGGTGGCGCACGCTTGTAATCCCAGCATTCCGGAGGCTGAGACCAGAGGATCCGGGTTCGAGGTCAGCCTCAGCTACTTAGTGAGGCACTCCACAACTTAGTGAGACTCGGTTTCAAAATAAAGAATAAAAAATAGGGCTGGGGGTATAGCTCGGAGGTAGAATGCCCCTGAGTTCAATCCCCAGTACCGCAAAAAAAAACAAGGTCTCGCTAAATTAGTGAGGCTGACCTTGAACCTGCAATCCTCCTGTCTCAGCCTCCCAAGTACTGGAATTATAGGTGGCACCACCATGGCTGGTTGCTTACCCTGGGATGCCACAGTCCTCTCTCTTTTTTTTTTTTTTTTTTTTTTTTTTGCGGTACTGGAATGCCAGGGGCATTCTACCTCCAAGCTACATCCCCAGCCCTATTTTTTATTCTTTATTTTGAAACAGGATCTCACTAAGTTGCAGAGGGCCTCACTAAGTAGCGGAGGCTGGCCTTGAACCTGGATCATCCAGTCTCAGCCTCCCAAGTACTGGGATTACAAGCGTGCGCCACCACGCCCAGCTGGCTCAGTCCTCTCTAATGGACAGTCTTTACCTCCACGTGGGGAGAAGCTCCCAGAAGCCAGGCCACGAGCGGGTATTCGGGCATCGCCAATAGAATAGCCACGAGGGGGAGGGAAACAAGGTCATGCCCCTGTCCACGATTCCCGACGCTGTAAATCAGGAATTGAGGAGGAGCCAGTGGCTCCACTTGTAGTGGAGTCCCTGAACAACGGAAAGCGGTGGCCGCTGACTTCCTTGCCACGAGTAAATCACTGTTTTTCTTACTTGAGTGGTCTTTGTTGACTTCCACAGACTCTTCTGAACGTCAGAAATTATTAGCTAATCGTTATTAATAGTCCCCAGTTCTTGGAAATGTTCCTCCTGCTGGCTGTCATTTGCTCTAGTGCCACTAGGTGGCACCATTCGCCTGTAAAGTGCAGCCAGGCTTCCCCGGTCCCGAGGGGCTGGGAAGGGAAAGAAAGGAAAAGCCAAGCAAAGGTGGGTCGGGGCCTGCTCCTCTCTTCACGGAAAGGTAATGGCTGTGTTATTAGTATCTCCCATCTAACTGTTACACAGCAGAGCTGACCCAGAGCAAGTACTGAAGTACTGCTTCTAGAGCCCTGGTGAAGGGGCTGGAGGTGGGAACTGGCTGGCTCTGGTGGCTCCCTGCCCCTGCACTTTTGCATTTTGGGCTTTCTTTGTTTTGGGGTTTTTTTTTTTGTTTTTTTGTTTTTGTGTGGCACTGGAGATTGAATCCAGAGGCATTCTTCCTTTGAGCTTCACCCCTAGCCTGATTTTATTTCTTATTTTGGAAACAGGGTCTCACTAGGTTGAAGACAGTCTCACTGCTTGCTGAGGCTATCCTCAAACCTGTGATCCTCCTGTCTCAGCCTCCCAAGTACTGGGACTACAGGCATGCGCCACCATCCCCGGCTTATTTTTTATTTTGAAAGAGGGTCTTACTAAGTTGCTGAGGGTCTCCTTGTGTTGCTGAGGCTGGCCTTGAACTTGCCATCCTCCTGTCTCAGCCTCCCAAGTGCTGGGATTGCACGCAGGCAGGACCGACTGACTACCTGACTACCTCCGACATTCGTGGCCTGCTCCTCCTTGGTCGCTGTGTGGGAGGGGCTATTCTGAGGAGGAAGCTCAACCGAGTCTCTGGCCTTGACCCACTTGAGGTCAGCAACACCCCCTCTTACTTGGTTTAGGCTGCTGTCACAGAAAACCATGAGCTGAGTGGTTTATAAACGGCAAACATTTACTCCTCAGTTATGGAAGCTGGAAAGTCCAAAATCTGGGCGCCGGCCCAGGCTGGTTCTGTGAGGGCTGCTGGTCACAGACTGCTGGTTTCTTACTGTTTCTTCACGTGGTGGGAAGAGGGCCAGAGAGTGCGCTCAGGAATGAAAAGGGGATCCCAGGAAGCCCAGCTCAGTGGCAAGCGCTGTAATCCCAGTACCTCAGAGGCTCAGGCAGGAGGACCATCGCATGTTCGAGGTCAGTGCTTAGCAACTTTGTGAGGCCCTTAGCAACTGAGACCCTATTTTTAAAAAGGGAGGGCTGAGGGTGTGGCTCAGAGGTAGAATGTTCCGGGGTTCAATACCCAGTACCACACACAAAATAAAAGGAGGGCGGAGGGGGAAACCTCAGGAAAGTGGAAAGGAGACCAATGAGGGGGAAGAAGGGTTCTAAGGTAGGGAGAAGGGAAAGGGGAGACGCTGGGAGCACAGTGGGTCAGAATGTGCCATGCATATGTAATTATGTAATGTACAAATATGTAACCATGAACCTACTGTTATGTTTAATCGTAAATCAATAAAAGTTTTTTGGTTTTGGGGGGTTTGTTTTGTTTTGTTTTGTTTTGCGGTACTGGGGATTGAACTCAGGGGCATTCTACCTCTGAGCTATACCTCTAGCCCTATTTTTTGTTCTCTATTTTGAAACAGGGTCTCCCTAAGTTGCAGAGCGCCTCACTAGGCAGCTGAGGCTGGCTGAGAACCCAGATCCTCTGGTCTCAGCCTCCCAAATGCTGGGATTACAAGCGTGGGCCACCATGCCCAGCTATTTTTTTTTTCTTTTTTTTTTTTTTTCTGGTACTGGGGATTAAACTCAGGGGCATTCTACCTCCAAGCTACACCCCCAGCCCTATTTAAACTGGGTGTGGTGGTACAAACCTGTAATCTTAGAACTTGGGAGGCTGAAACAGGAGGGTAGCAGGTTCAAGGTTCGCCTCAGCAATTTAGTGAGACCCTCTGCAACTTAGTGAGACCCTGTTTCAAAACAATAAAATAGGGCTGGGGGTGTAGCTCGGAGGTAGAATGTTCCTCGGTTCCATCCCCAGTACCACAAAAAAAAAAAAAAAAGATTAAGCCACATGTTTTGGTGGGGACTAGAGACACATCCGTCAAAACCACCTAAGGCCGGGCTTGGTAGTGTGCACTTGTAATCCCAGTACTTGGGAGGCTGAGACAGGAGGATCGCAGGTTCGAGGCCAGCCTCAGCAACTTAACAAGACCCTCAGCAATTTAGAAAGATCTTGTTTCAAAAAAAAAATAGGGCTGGGGTTTGGCTGAGAGGTAGCATGCTGCTGGGTTGGTTATTTGGTTAGTTGGTTGGTTGGTTTTGTGGTACTAGAATTGAACCCAGAGGCATTCTACCTTCAAGCTACACCCCCAGCCTGATTTTATTTCTTATTCTTTGAAAACAGGGTCTCGTTAGGTTTATTGAGTCTCACTCCTTGCTGAGGCTGTCCTCAAACCTGTGATCCTCCTGTCTCAGCCTCCCAAGTACACGGACTACAGGCATATGCCACCATGCTCAGATCCTGGGTTTAATCTCCAGTCTCTCTCACACACACACACACACACACACACACACACACACACACACACCACATCCCTGAGCCCCCTCCCAGACCCCTGCACCAGGATCCTCTAGAGGAGGCTAGAATCTGTCCTCTTTTCCACCTCATAAGTCCAGGGGGGGATTATCAGGAAAATAAAAGGTTTTTTTTTTTTTTTCATTCTTTATTTTGAAACAGGCTCTCACTAAGTAGCTAAGGCTGGCCACGAACCTGTGATCCTCGTGTCTCAGCCTCTCAAGTACTGGGATTACAAGTGTGCACCACCATGCCTGGCTCGTGGCAAATAAAAGTTTGAGAAGCATGGAGTCCACCCCTCCCCCCAGGTCTTGCTTGGCACACCTAACCTGCAATCCTCTCCTAAGAGAGTTGGAGCCTGGCCTGAAAATTCTGGCTCTGGCCCCCTACATACACCCGCTCCCCAAGCTGTAGAGAAACACACACCAAAAATCTTGTAGCCCCTTTTCCCGAGGAACCTGAGACCAGGGAGGGGAGCTGCCTCCCTGAGGTCATGCTGATCTAATCTGATTTGATCTGAGATGTAGGAACTGGTCAGATATTAAGGCTTTCCAGAAAAATGGTCCTCTAAGCCAGGTGTGGTGGCGCATGCTTGTAATCCCAGCATTCGGGAGGCTGAGATCGCGGCCAGCCTCAGCTACCTAGTGAGGCACTCCAAAACTTAGTGAGACTCGGTTTCAAAATAAAGAATAAAAAATAGGACTGGAGGTACAGCTCAGAGGTAGAACGCCCTGAGTTCATCACCAGTACCGCAAAAAAAAAAAAAAAAAAAAAAAAAAAGGTCCTCTAAGCAAGGTGTAGCCTGGAGGACCACATGGTAATTGACAACCCCATGGGAGTCCTGGGAGTTTGAAGGCTGAGATCAGGGCCTGGGGAGGGTTGAGTAGGGGAAGGGGGAGCTCGCAGAGTTGGAGGCCACAGGTAGAGTTAGCCCGTAACCCGAGATTATTCGACTCTGTTTTGGAGGGGGGAGGATATTAGGAATTGAACTTCCTTTGAGCTATACCCTCAGCCCTGTTTATATATTTATTTATTTATTTATTAATAAATAAATAAATAGATAGATAGGAGGTAGGAGTGAGTCCTCCCTGTGGGCCAGGCACGAGCTGAGCATTTGTCTTGATTATCTTACTTGGTCCTCAGTGCTATGAGAATGTTCCAGAAGCCGCTGTTTGAGAATTAGAGGTGAGGATGCTGGGACTCAGAAGCCGAGCGACCCGTTCCGGAGCTGGACTCGGCCATCCAGTTGCAAGTGCATGTTATACACAGAACATTGAAGGAAGCCGGGCGTGGTAGCCCAGGAGGACTATAGGTTCCAGGATAGCCTCAACAACTTAGTGAGACCCTCAGCAATTTTATTTTTTTGTGGTACTGGGGATTGAACTCAGGGGCATTCTACCTCCGAGCTACACCCCCAGTCCTATTTTTATTCTTTATTTTGAAACCGGATCTCACTAAGTTGTGGAGTGCCTCACTAAGTAGCTGAGACTGGCCGTGAACCTGGATCCTCTGGTCTCAGCCTCCCAAACACTGACCTTCAGCAATTTAGCAAGACCCTGTTTTGTTTTGTTTTGCAGTACTAGGGATGGAACCTAGGGGCATTCTACCTCCAAGCAAGACCCTGTTTTAAAATAAAGAAGAAGAGCCGTGGTGGTGCACATTTGTAATCCCAGCATTTGGGAGGCTGAGACAAGAGGATCCAGGTTTGAGGCCAGTCTCAGCTACCTAGTGAGGCACTCTGCAACTTAGTGAGACCCGGTTTCAAAATAAAGAATAAAAAATAGGGCTGGGGGTATAGCTCGAAGGTAGAACGCCCCTGGGTTCAATCCCCAGTACCACAAAAATAAATAAATAAATAAATAAATAAATAAATAAATAAATAAATAAATAAAATAAAGAAGAAGCCGGGCGTGCTGATGGGATGCACGCTTGTAATCCCAGTACTTGGGAGGCTGAGACAGGAGGATTGCAGGTTTGTGTCCAGCCTCAGCTAGGTAGTGAGGCCCTCCACAACTTAGTGAGACTCTGTTTCAAAATAAAGAATAAAAAATTGGGCTGAGGCCAGGTGTGGTGGTGCACACTTGTAATCCCAGCATTCGGGAGGCTGAGACCGGAGGATCCGGGTTCTCGGCCAGCCTCAGCTACCTAGTGAGGCACTCCACAACTTAGTGAGACCCTGTTTCAAAATAAAGAATAAAAAATAAGGCTGGGGGTATAGCTTGGAGGTAGAACACCCCTGAGTTCAATCCCTGGTACTGAAACAAAAAAAAATTGGACTGAGGATGTAACTCAGAAGTAGAATGCCCCCTGGGTTCAATCCCCAGTTCTGCAAAAAAAAAAAAAAAAAAAAAAAAAAACAAAAAAACTCACTGTGCCATTTGATTTTATTTTGTGTGTGGTAGTGGGGATTGAACTCAGGGGCATTCTACCCCTGAGCCACACCCCCAGTCCTGCTTTATTTTTATTTATTTATTTATTTTTGTGTGTGATACTGGGGATGGAACCCAGAGGCATTCTACCTCCAAGTTACACCCCCAGTCCTATTTTTTTATTCTTTATTTTTATTTATTTATTTATTTATTTATTTATTTATTTATTTATTTATTGCAGTACTGGGGGTTGAACTCGGGGCATTCTACCTCCGAGCTATACCCCCAGCCTATTTTTTATTCTTTATTTTGAAACCGAGTCTCACTAAGTTGCAGAGTGCCTCACTAGGTAGCTGAGGCTGGCCGCGAACCCAGATCCTCCGGTCTCAGCCTCCCGAATGCTGGGATTACAAGTGTGCGCCACCACGCCCGGCTTTATTTATTTATTTATTTATTTATTTATTTATTTATTTATTGCAGTACTGGGGATTGAACTCAGGGGCATTCTACCTCCGAGCTATACCCCCAGCCCTAGTTTTTATTCTTTATTTTGAAACAGGGTCTCACTAAGTTGTGGAGTGTCTTACTAGGTAGCTGAGGCTGGCCGCGAACCCGGATCCTCCAGTCTCAGCCTCCCGAATGCTGGGATTACAAGCGTGCGCCACCACACCTGTGCCTGCTTTATTTTTAATTTGGAAACAGGGTCTCCTTAAGTTGCTGACGCTATCTTCTTTTTTTTTTTTGCGGTACTGGGGATTGAACTCAGGGGCATTCTACCTCCGAGCTATACCCCCAGCCCTATTTTTTTATTCTTTATTTTGAAACCGAGTCTCACTAAGTTGCGGAGGGCCTCACTAGGTAGCTGAGGCTGGCCGGGAACCCGGATCCTCTGGTCTCAGCCTCCCGAATGCTGGGATTACAAGCGTGCGCCACCATGCCCGGCTCTGACGCTATCTTCAAACCTGTGATCCTCCTGTCTCAGCCTCCAAGTACTGGCATTACAGGTGTGTGCTACCACACCCAGCACCATTAAGGAACTTAAACATCCGAAGATGTTGGTATTCTTAGAGGGTCTTGGAACCAATGCGCTGCAGATCCCATGGACTGACCACACCTCCTAGCCTAGCTTCATTGTCCAAGCTGGAGACAGGGCATGTGGGCATCAATGCACAGTTGGAGTCACTGGTGTCAGGAGCAGTAGGAGTCTTCTAAGCTCCAGCACACAGCACCCACCTTGAAGGGTTACCCTTGGCTACCTGCTTTCCAGAGCTTGAGCACCAAGGCTTGGGAGAGACAAGGGTACCATCAGCTGGGAAACCTCCCAGAAGTCAGCAGGGGTGGGGCCTCATAGACCTGGAGGGGAGGGAGCAATGTGGGCGTGTAACTGAGCCATAGGATGACCCATCAGGGGGACAGCCGGGGTCTGAGGAGCCGTGGAGCCGGGGACTACGAGATGCAGGCAGGAATAGAAACTGGAGAAGCAAGCTGGGCATGGTGGCCCACTCCTGTAACCCCAGTACTTGGGAGGCTGAGGAAGGAGGATCATAGGTTGGAGGACAGCCTCAGCAAGTAGTGTGACTCTCATCAACCTAGCGAGACCCTGTTTCCAAATAAAAATCAAATATGCCAGGCATGGAGCCGGGCATGGTGGCGCACGCTTGTAATCCCAGCATTCGGGAGGCTGAGACAGGAGGATCTGGGTTCGCAGCCAGCCTCAGCTACCTAGTGAGTTACTCCGCAACTTAGTGAGACCCGATTTCAAAACAAAGAATAAAAAATAGGGCTGGGGGTATAGCTCGAAGGTGGAATGCCCCTGAGTTCAATCCCCAGTAACGCAAAAAAAAAAAAAGAAAGAAAAAGAAAAAAAAAATATGCCAGGCGTGGTGGCGCAGGTTTGTAATCCCAGTACTTGGGAGGCTGAGACAGAAGGATCCGGGCTTACAGCCAGCCTCAGCTACTTAATGAGGTCCTCCACAACTTAGTGAGATCCGGTTTCAAAATAAAGAATAAAAAATAGGGCTGGAGGTATAGCTCGGAGGTAGAACACCGCTAAATTCAATCCCCAGTACCGAAAAAAAAAAAAAAAAAAATTAGGGCTGGCGATGTAACTCGGAGGTAGAATACCCTTGGGTTCCATCCCCAGTACCACACACACACACACACACACACACACACACACACACACACACACACACACAAAACAAACATGACCTTGAAACCCTTTTTTCCATTCCCCCAAACCTAGCTAAGCAGAGGGAACACTGAAAGTAGGTCTGGGCCAGACTGTCCAGATACTTATTATCTAAAAGGATACTAACTTTCTCTCTCTGTCTGTCTGTCTGTCTCTCTCTCTCTCTCTCTCTCTCTCTCTCTCTCTCTCTCTCTGTCTCTCTGTCTCTCTGTCTCTCTCTCTCTCTCTCTCTC
>PVLC010023026.1:0-26164 GCA_004027655.1 Graphiurus murinus | reverse complement strand
GCCCGGCTCGCACACATCTTTGATCTTAGTAAGTTTCAATAAGGCCCAGAAGAGATGTTTAGAAGCATTTCTCTTGCTTTTATCTGTTTCAGATGCTGAAACTATTAACACGTGTGGTGATTTTGACTTTTACAAATTGGAAAGCCCTTACTTAAATTAAGCCTTCACATCCCATCATGAGGGAAGCATACGCCAGGATATGAAAACTTAACTGCACCTTTATTTAAATGTGATTTCAATGCTTATAAGGAAGGTAAAACTTTCTGAAATATGAAGACTTCTGATATCTGTTCACTCAGCACCCTCCTTGGATGAGATCCACAACCTTTTGTATGTAATATATAGTCATGCATCGCTTAACAATGGGAAATGTTCTGAGAAAAGCACAGTTAGTGATTTCAGTGTTGCATGACATCATAGAGTATTTACAAACAAAAACTAAGATGCCCATGACGTCACTGGGTGATATAATCTAAAGGGTCCACCATCATATACACAGTCATTATTGACAAAAATACTATGCAGTGCATGACTGTACATATAAAAATATATTCTCATCCCAACAGTCACGGGTATGAAGCTCTCCCACCAGTGTGAGATTGGCAAGGCTAGATATGCATCTTAGTTACTTTTGTATTGAAGTGCTTTGCACAATGCCTTACACAATTTCTATTGTGATCACTAACATAAAATAGTGTTTGTTCATTCAACAAATATGTAGTAAGTGCTTATACTATCAATGTGCCAGATATTATTCTAGGAGCAGCAATAGAATGACTACAAATAAAAAACCCCTGCTTGCCAGAGTTAATATGCTAACTTGTTAGGAAAATCAATAAACAAATAGCATATAAGCAAACAAAATAAGCATGAAAGGGAATACGATGTGTTGGTGATATGAAGGTAAAGTGTGGGAAGGAGATTCTTCACAGTGTGGCGAGGGAGTTTTTACCAAGAAGATGACCTAATGGAATTAGTCCGTGGATATATAGGGAAAAGTCTTCCAGGCCCTCGGGGCAGTGAGTGACAAGGGCCTGAGAAGAGGAGCCTGTCTGGCAGGTTCACAGCAATGAGGTGCTTACTGTGGAGAAAAGTTAAAAGAGAGGGGAGTAGCAGTGGGGTGCAAGGTTAGCGAGGGGATGGGACGGAGGGCAATGACAGGAGATCCTGTGGACGGTAGTAAAGACGTCAGCTTGAATCAAGTGAGACAGGAACCTGGGGAGAGTTTTGAGCAGAAGAGAGACATGGTTTGACTTACTTTTAACAGGATCACTCTGAATACTATAGTCACAAATTAAAAAATTGTATTTAACCTTTTATAGTAGCTTCCAATAATAATATCTATAGGGCATTTAGATATAAGGTACTCAGAGGTTATTATTTGGGAATCCCATTCCTCTTCCCTCTACATTTCATCATCATGAACATAATGAATTATATCACACGTAATGTATGGTAATACATACTACATGTATAATGCATGTTTGATGATAGGATAATTCTGAGTATCTCACCAACTGATCTCATGTAGTAAGAATACCTAGATGGTGCAATTACTTGATCTTCCATTTGGCTGTTGTAGAGGAAAGAGACACGGGTCATGAGACTTAGTTTTCTTCTTCACTAGAGATAAATGACAGAGTTTTAGTTTTTGCTCTGAAAGAGTAAATGTGATTAGAGGTAACTATTTGTACTGTTTTCTTTAAAATAACACAGCTGGTGAATCTATAGGCACTCAAATGAAAAATTAAAGCCAATTCCATCTAGTACAGATATGCAAAATTTATATAAAAATGGCCTATCAATAAAACTTACTTCTCATTGGCCATGATGATGCACATCTGTAATCCTGTCTACTTGGAGGCTGAGTCAGGAGGATCACAAGTTTGAGGCTATCCTAGGCAATTTAGAGAGACCCTGCCTCAAAATTTAAAAAAAATCTGGGGATGTAGATAAATAGTATTTCACTTGCCTACCATATATGAGGCCCTGGGTTCTTTCTCTAGTACCACAAAACAAAGAAAAGTTTTATATACCTCATTATTTTCCACATTATGACTTAAATTTATGTCTAAAAGTTAAAATATAAAGCTTAAAATTTCTTTGCATGACTGTATTAAGCATTATACACAGTTCATATAAAATTCTGCAAATAATTAATTTGAGTAAAACATACATTTATCATAAGCTATCATTGCAAGACCCTGTAAGTTTTCCTACAACTTCACTGGATTAAAAGCACATTTATCATACACATTAAGTCTTTAGATGAATTAAGACTCCAAGCATTCTATTTTATACTGTATTTATTACTAAGAAACCATTACTTTTAACATTAGTAGTTTGCTATATTCTAACAAACTATCTTGCTTAAATTACAGTTGAGAATATGTATACATACACACACATACATACACATATATATATACATATATACACATATACACACACAGTGACCTAATGTAAGAGAAGTCCTTGTTTGAGAAAAATGGGAATAGGACACTGTCAATTATTGATCTCTGCTGATGATATTGCGTTTCTGAAATCATGCTGCCTACCTATTGCACAGCAAGCCACAGTGGCTTAAAGGGAACAGTCATCTTATTGCCTGTGGTTCTGAGGATTCGGGTAGAGTTCTATTGGAATTGCTTTGCTTGGTATCCCTTGGGGCAGCTCCTGTGATTGCACCCAGCTACAGCTGCTCTGGGCTAAGTTGGGTGGGAGCCTTGGGACTTAACTCCCATTGAGCGATCCGTTATCTTTCAGGGCATCTCTCCATAGCCAGTTAGCCCAGATTTCTTAACCTGGTAGATGGCTCCAAGAGAGCAGTAGTGGATGTGGAAAGGCTTCTTAGAAAGGCCTTAGAAATTACACAATGTCAACTCCTCCACCATCTACTCGTCAAAGCAAGGCATAAGATCAGAATGTCATCTAGGTGGGGTGAACAGGTAGGCTCCTCTCTCTCTCTCTCTCTCTCTCTCTCTCTCTCTCTCTCTCTCTCTCTTTCAGTGTGGTGCTAGAGATCTGAAACTCAAGGCTTCTGAATGCAAGACAATTCCTCTACCACTGAGCTATATCCTAGCCCCATAGACTCTTGATAAGAGAAATAGTAACATGATATTGAAAAGGAGTGGGGACTTAGGAAGGAATGATTCATTGGTGGCCATTATTATAAAATAATGATCTACCACATACACTGAACCAAAATCTAGTTTCTCAAAGTTCAACTCAGCTATGTGGATCATTGGAAGACGAATCCATGCCATTCAGTAATACCCATGTTTATAGCAGCACAATTTACAATAAATTATAGAATCAACAGATGAATGGATTACAAAATTATGAGATATCTACACAATGGATTTCTACTCAGCAATAAAGAAGAACAAAAATATGTCATTTTCCAGAAAATGGAAGGACCGGGAGGACATTATGTTAAGCGAGATTAGCCAGTCACAGAAAGTGAAGGGTCATATGTTTTCTCTAATATCCGGAAGCTAGGGAGTAACAGGGATACCAGAGGGACTCTAATTAATGGAGAAGAAACCTCAGTGGAGCCAGGGAGGTGGTCTAAGGGAAGGGGAGGGGGAAGAGTGAGGTTCATTGAAGGAATTACTATCATCAGCTTTGTGTACATATGTGAAAATACCAATGTCAAACTCAGCACTCTGTATGGGAAAGGGGGGAGATGAGGAGGCAATGGGGAGGGGGGACCCCAAGTGCTGTGTGCATGAATGTCACTGTCAACATGATTTACATTATGATGTGAGACTAAAAGCATATTAAAAAAGAAAGGAGAAATAAAAGAAAAAGAAAAGGTAAGTATAATGATTAGAATGCTATGAAAGATTCAGAATGCACAAATCTCTTTAGATCTTACTTATTATTGTAATAATCCCAACTATTGATGTCAATAATATCATTCTTGACAATGTAAAAAGTAATTTGTCTTTAGCATTCTTTCAAAACTCCTTATGTCTCACACCTTTAACCTCAGCACTGGTTCACATTGCAGGCAGTTTTGTGATTGACTAGAAGGGACTGCAGACTTTCCTGCAGAAACAGGAACAGAACAATAATCTGTCTAAGATGGAAATGTTGTGTGCACAAGAATACTTATGTCAAAGTTGCCAGGAAGTGTTTGGGGATATTAGTGTAAAAGCATAAAGTCATCTATGTTCGCTTTTGCTTATTTACCTTCCCTGAATGTCCCTTCAGATTCACACAAAAACTCATTTGGTACGAGGAAGAGAAATGTAACATTGATAATATCCAAGCCTAGACACGAGGTCTGGACCTCAAGTCAAGAAACTGTCATTTAGAGTTGCTCTTTCTAAGAAATGGTATATGCTATCAGTTATCAACTATTTGCTACCAATCAATTGGCAATTATTTTTGCAAACTGGCTTCCTTCTTTGAATGTAACTGTGCTCGAAATCTTGTTTTTAGGCTGAAAGCATTCCTAATCCTAATATGTTTATTGCTTACCCTGGTTGATCCTACAAATCTCCTTAGTAAAGAATTTTGCAGTGAAATTTAATTAGAAAGTGATTTTGTTTTTCTGAATCATGATCAGCCAGTTAAAAATTAGAAATTTGAGTATGTAGCAAAAAAAAAAAAAAAAAAAAAAAATTCACCTGCCATTTTGGGAAAGAATGGATGGTTTCTGTGCTGAGCCCTAAACAGTCGCTGAAATTGCTGAAGGGCCGAAGTAACTAAACCGACTCTTTGTATTCTCGTGGTTTCAGCTCTTTTGAAGATTATATTCAATTTTGCTTTTTCGGCCATTTGTTATGCAGTAATTAGATACTACCGTGTAGCAGGCATAGGTCCCGGGGAAAATTTTTCTCTTTATGTATTTTAAATGTCATCTTCAAAGATGCCCTGAGAAGGTTGAACCAATCAATAGCTATAACCAAACATGTTATTATTTACTTGGAACATGAAAATTATTTTATTAAAATTTAATTATTTATACAGAGCAGAACTAAGGCACAGATAGCTCACAGGAATTCCATGCAGATCAATACGTGACAAAATACTAAATTTGATTTTGTTTCAGTCATAAAGCATACTGTGCCAGAATGGCGCTAAACTTTTTTTTTTTTCCATTTCATTTGGTTATCACTATGAAAAGGAGAAAGAAAATCTATTTTATAGTGGAAAGAGGAGAAAATGTTCATTCTCATGCCTTAGAGACCCAATCCCCTGTTTCATCAGGGTAGGAGACATGGACTTTCTTGGGCAAGGATATTGCAGTAGCACTTTGTGAATAAGTACAGTGGAGGGAGAGGAATAGGCATGTCCGGCTGCAGAGCGTGGCCAGTGGGTATGCTCAGGCTGTTCTCTCAGTTTCCTGAGCCAGCTGCCCTTGCTCAAATGTGCCCTGGTGAACTGCTGGTCTCAGAAAGCCTGACAGCCCCAAACTTTCATTTCTCATGTGTAAAGTGATTGGTGCAACCCAAGAGGCAAAAGACCCCAGAAGCTGGTCCAATCAGGGAAGATTTATTAAAGAGAAGCTGCCAGGCTGTTTCATGCAGGAGAACAGAAGCTTTAGGGGTTTACTAGAAAATTTTTATAGCAAGGAGAGTAGGAGAGAGGGTAGAGCCTGGTTCCGGGAAGAGGGAGAGCAGGAGAGGGGGTCAGGGAGAACAGGGGAGGGAGTAGTGCCTAGTTTTGGGAACAGCTGGACTCGGTTGCTCACACGTGGTGGGGGCTGACCTTCGTGGTCAAGGTTGGAGTGTTTCCCCTTGGTAACTGCTCCTTAGACTGGATCAGACTGCCCTGTGCTATTATGGCATAGCTGTGGTTGCAAAACCCACCAGGCCCCATGCACCCTCCGACCTAACGACTTGCAACTTCCTTCTCTCCTGCCTCTCCCTCTTGCATGCCCCAGATGCTGCTCTGGGTGGCACAGGGAGCTTGGTATTTACATAACAAAGGCAAGTGGCAGGCCCTCAGAGTCACTGTATAGTCAGTGAACAGGGGGTTAATCTGGCAGATCAGAGAGCCCTGAGAAGCAGGCTCCTGGGCCACATGGATACCAATTTTGATAGCAAACTAGAGACCAAGGCAATTTCCTTGATACTTTATTGTACTTTCTCCAAACAGTAATACAATTAAATTAAAGTAGAAGAGGTGCCAGTGCAAACTACTTGTATTTCCATTCTTGCTCTGTCACTTACTGGATGAGCAACATTGAACAAATTGCTCAACTTGTCTGGACTTTGGTCCTTCATCTGCAGATAGGGAGAATAAAGGCATAATAATAAGAGAATGTGTAAGGACTGAGTTAAGTGCACACGGACTGCTCAGAACAGTGCCTAATACTTGGTAAAAAGCTCTTATTATTTTATCAGTTTCCCTTCATTGAAGATGGAATTTTAAGCAGGTTGTAGTAGTGCATGCCTGTGGTCCCAGCTACTCAGGGGGCCGAGGCAGATTAAGGGTTTGAGGCCAGTCCAGGCAACTTACCAAGACCCTATCTCAAAAATAAAAGATAAAGAGAGCTGGGGATATAGCATAGTGATAGAGCACTTACCTGCAGGCACAAGGCCCGGGTTCAGTCCCCAGCACCACACATGCACAGAAAAAAGTTTAAAACACAAAAGGGCAAATTCTCAAGCATTGCTACTCAGACTTTTTAAAAATTAATACTTTGTTAGTTTCACTTTAGATTTAAGAACAGACAGGCAAAATTAAAGATTTGAAGTACCTTATATTCACTTCATTTTTTCGCAAAGTAGTTTGAAATTAATTTGATATATACCAAGTAAAGATATCATATTGTAAGTATCTTTCTGGATTTTCTGTTTCCATAAAATATTATAAACTTGAGATCTACACTGATGTACATAAGTTTAATATGTTTATTTTGTAGAAATCACTCACAATTTATTTATTTGTTCCTCTCCTAACATAAGTTTGGTTGTTTCCAGTTTTTGTTATGAGAAGCACTTCTGTGGAAGTTGCTTTATGGCATAAAGCAAAAAATATACTATCAAAGCATGTATCACTTTCTAAAATGTCTGCCAATTGTTAACAAAAGAATAAAAGTGTCGGTCATATTCAGATATAACCCAAGACCAACCATCTATAAATATATCATCTTGAATTCCCAAAATGCTAGCTCTAATCATAATCAAATTACAAAAACATAAGCTTTACCTTCTTATCAGTATGACTTAGCAAAATTGCACCAATAGGCTGTAGACAAATCAACTTATACAGCTCTTCTTACCTTAAAAAAGAATGGTGATGGATAACAATCAATCATACACATTAAAAAAAAAAGATCAAAATACTTCTTCCTGTATGCTTTATAAACTGCTTTTATTACCATGATGGGGGCTTACCACCTTCATTTGGAGATATACTGTTTTAAGAACTGTTCCTTTATATGCATAATAAATTTTTTAAAATTATGACATTTGAGTCAGCCATGGAAGTGCACAATTGTAATCACAGTACTTGGGAAGCTGAGACAGAGGATCACAGTTTTGGTGCTAGCCTCAGCAACTTAGTGAGACTTTGTTTAAAAAAAAAAAAAATAGGGCTGGAGGTATAACTTGGAGGTGAACACCCCTTGGTTCAATCTCCAGTAACGCCTCACCCACCCCTACACAAAATATATGAAATTTGATCTGATGTTGTTTTTGACTCAATTTATATTTCCATCAGAAGCCAATAAGAATTCCCCCATGCCATGTCTTCACCGGTACTTGGTATAGCCAATTGGTTTAAACTTTGCAAATCTGCTGAGTATGAAATTGTGCCCTGTCTTAATTAGCATATTCCTGACAATTAGTGAGACTGGGCATCTTTTTCCACAGTTGTTGACTGTTGGAGTTTCCTCTTCTGTGGGTTGTCAATTCATATCCTCCACTCATTTGTCTAACAGGCAGTTTTTCTTTTTCCTTTAGTTGCTTCTGTTTTACTTTGTTTTGTCTTGAAAACAAGCATGGTAACCTCATAGGCAATTTTTCTCAATTTTTAATGCATATTCTTTATTTAGATTATGCAGCTTTATTATAATTTAATAATATATCATGAACTTATTGAAGAAGAACATTTCTAATTACCTAAGTAACTGCCCTTTATTTTCTGTCACCAGAGAAATTGCTTCTATTGTCCTGCAGAAGGTTTCCCAACAGTGGGTCATTTTGCTAATAGATTTCACCTAAAAAACGATGAAGACTAATAGATCACATTATTTTTTCAACACTGGGTCTCTTTCCTCATTTGCCCGTAAATATTACAGCTAAGTTTTATTGTAATGCTTTGTGGTGCTTATCTTTAAAAATTCAGCAGTTTTCACCGAGTTTCTACTGAGCAACTGGGCATCAGGCCATGTTGGGAAAACAGCAAAAAACAGCACAATGAGGTCCTCCATCGGATTCAAGCTAGTGGGGAAGGAACCAGATAAATCTCAGTTCCAGTCCTCAGTAGCAAACTTTCCAGTAGGAGATGTTCAAGGTGTATAAAAAGCACAAAGCAGGAACTTCCACAATCAGTTGGGGGACCTTTGGAGGGACAGGGATATCTAGACTGACTCCTGAAGGCTGAGTAAGAGAGAGAGACGAGGTGTGTGTTCTGGGTAGCAGGAACCACCTGGAAGCTAAAAGGAGCCAGCTTTGTAGAGACTGGGAGGAGAGGACTGTGAGATGACCTGGGAGAGATGCATCATAGATGGAGAAGGAAGAGCCTGTGTGCCGCATGGAGAATTTGGGCTTTATCTTTGGGGGCATGGGAAGCCATTGGAGGGTTGTAAGGATATCAGTTGGTTTTTATAGGAAAATCACTCTACTTGCTGCATGGATGAGAGGGGAGCAAGTGAGGTAGAGGCACCTGCTACACAACTCCTGCAACAACCCAGGCACACGAGTAGAGAGAAACAGAGACACTGCACGCAGATAGAGAGTGGACATCAAACAGAACTTGGGGCGTGAATTCAAAGGTTGCAGAAAAGCAAGGAGTCGAGGGTGATTCTGGCTGTGGATGACGTGGCCTTCGCTGAGCTCTGTGACTTAGTTGGGCGATGATGGACTCAGTTTCTAGGATGTTGGGTTCCCAGTGATGTTAGGAAGTGTGTATGCACACACACACCCCGCCCCAGCAGTTAAAGATAGGGGTCTCAGGCTCTGTAAAGGGCTGGGGTCTACAGAGAGAGACTGGGGAGTCTCTGGGGCTATAGTCACAGTATGGAAGTGGAGGATGCAATTACCCTGGATCAAACGAGAAGAAAAGAGCAGAGAAAAAGACCCCTGTGAAGAGCACAGAGAGAGAGAGAGAGAGAGAGAGAGAGAGAGAGAGAGAGAGAGAGAGAGAGAGAGGTGCTGATGGTGCCATGCTTCCCGTGGTATTTAATCCTGTCTTGTCTTTTCTTGCTCCTTTTTTTTTTCCAGGTAGGAGGCACAAATTATCTGTTAAATTCAGTGGAAACAAAGTTACTCAAGAAAGTGCATTTCTCCATGTAGACAGACAGTTGGGGAAACAGAGTACTTTCAGTCAGCAGGTGGGAAGAGCCAGGCACTGACAGCTCACAGGGTGCTGTGAGCTCAGTCCTGCTCAGTTTGACTGGCTCGTTACACTGTTCTGTCTTTTCTTTGCCTATGATATCACAGGCTCCCATGTTATCTTTGACTTTTCTTTTCCTTCGTGTTTTCTAGATATAAAGGAGAAATCATATTATCTATTTTTCTCCATGGTAGAAACAGAAAATACCAAGAAAAGATGACCTCAAAGTACAGATCTAGGTAACAAAGCAGGTTGGGAAAAATTGAGGGCAGCGTACACAGGGGATATTTAAAACAGCCCTTTGAATATTGTACACATATCATATAGTTTTATTTGTATAACTTTCAAATTACTTTTGAAATCAGACATCCATCTGAATTGCTCATATCTAATAGGCTATCCAAATTGTACCTTCAGGTACAGGACATGAGCTGGAAAGTGGGAGGTAGAAGTCATTCAGTATAGATTTTTACTCTGTATCTTTTGATAAAGTTTCCTTTTAACTTGCATTTTCCTCAGTCTTTTATCCCATCAGTCCTAGCATCTTTGTATTATGCATTTCACTTCCATTGTCTAATTCTGTAATTCATTTCAGAATTCATACTACACACACTAATCAGATGCTACCTTTTTGTGAGCAGATGAACAGATTAGATGTTTTATCTCCATGATTTCCATCATCTTCAAATAGTGAGCATGTGCACGAAAGGAAAGATTTCATGCGTATTTCGTCAGTTGAGGGATGCATCAGTTTAATCACTCTGGCCGAATTTCTGCGCATTGACTTGCCTCAGTGCAACTGCTTGTAAATGTAAGTTCAGTCAGTGCTCACCGGGACTCCGGTTGATGCACAGACTCCAGCCACCTTCGTAGCCATGTCCCCCACCACTGGCCTCTGTTCATCTTTGGTTCAGCGTGGTTACACTGCTTGCACCACCTTGTAGAGAATAGATCCCACTCTTCCCTCTTCTCCAGACTGCTTCCATGTTATTCCTCTGCTGCAGATACTCTTCCCTGTCTTAGCCTATCTCGTTTCTCTCTGTTCCTCATGCTTTGTGAAACATCCCTCTGAGAGACGTTCAGTGCAGTGGTGTGCATGTGGCTCTGAGCCTCACAGGGCACTGGGTAAGGCTGCGTGACTTCTGTCCTGTGCAAAGGCACGTGGCCTGGGACAGGTGGTCATGAATATGCAGTAGTTTATCTCCCTTTTAAGATTTGCAGGAGTGTTTCCATAGCTCTGTCCCTCCCTTGGTAATGCCCAAAGAAGCTGTTTGTAAAGTTGTTGCATAGTTACCTAATCCTCTTCTAAGAATAATTAAGCATTTAAGGTTCACAGCAGATTTTTCATCTCAAAGTCAACTAAATGAATCTTTCCTTTTCTTCAGCCAAGCTTTCAGAGTCCAGATTCATCATAGGTTATGTCCTAGTTATTTGGGCTGTGATCACATTGTCTTGAAGGGTTGTGTTTTATGGGTGCTGAGTGGAGACTGTTCATGGAAGGAAAGGATGATACCCTTGAGAACTTGGAAGAAAAGTGTTCCTCTGGTAAATTAATCAATCAATTCTCCTTTTCATGGAATGAGACAGGCCCTAGGAATAGCAACATTCATTCATTCAACAAACATTTAAATGCCTCCACTGTGCCACATGTAGTAGAAAGGTTACTAAAATGGAAGGCCATGTATTCGGGCAACCGCCTGAACAAAAGTCACCATAAGTCACGAAGGTCGTAAGTCACGTAAGTTGAAGCTTGCTCAGGAATTTCCTGCAATCACTAACTGCCACGTTTTAACTTCTGTAAGCCCGCCTGCCTACTTCTGCCCTTTGTTCTATAAAATGAGAGCTCATGTGGAGGTCGGGACCGAAGTTTTTCAGGAGCTATCCTAACTTTGGCCCACCGGTGTAATAAGCTTCCTCTTTTCCACCCTAATTGGTGTTGTGTCAATTATTCCAGAGAATTTCTGCAGCACAGGGACCATTCTAATTGCTGGGGACACAGACACAAGTCCTTTTCACAGGAAGCTTATATCCCATTTCCAGGAGTCAATAAACCAACAAAGGAATAGTGATATGTTATGAAGAAAGCAAGGCACGGTGATGTAGCTAGGAACAACAGGAGACAGATTAGACTAGAGCCTAATCAATTGCTAATTATAAATTAGCTTATGTTATTGATACAACCCAAAAAGGAACTGTATCATCAGAAAGAAGATGGTTACCAATGGACATAGAAAATTGGAGTCAGGTCACTGATGGAAATATGAGATGTTAGTTTGGTCAACCACAAGCAAGCTGGGCCTTAAAGAAGAATTTTTGCATTTTGAGGAAGACATGTTTCGTCTGGTTACATTTGGTCTTGGGTAGAATATGCCTGTACAAATAGTTAATAAATTGTCCAAACCTTGGTATAAACAAGTACATAAATCGACAAAGTTCATAGAGCACAATGCCCTGTACCTGGATGTCAAGGTAGACCAGGCTTTCAGGTGCAATAATATTTGGGTATCATGAACATTTAGGGGAGGCAATGTTCCCTTTTTTCAAGTCCATGTCCTTGAGAACATGGAATAAACAAGTGTCAACATGGCTTGAGTTGGTCACGTGGGATATGCATCCCCCAGAGACCACGTTGTCCTGGTGCCCCACTTAACGACTCCCTGAGGACTGCGGACTCTGAAGTCTCACCTGTGGGAGGATGCCCTGCCCAGGACTGTCCCAGTTGGGACTCTGGGACTTCCCAGCCCATAAGCCCAGATGTTGTTACTTACCTTGATTTTGTGAGTGTACGTATTGTATATGGCATGCTGTGGTTTGATTGTTCACTTAAATATGTAATCTCTTCTCATGTTTACTTCTATGTTCTATTTACCCCTAAAATAAAATTACTCTTGTTCCTAACAAGTGAAGCCTCATGACCTGATTCTTTCTTTCAATTAAAACAATGCCTTATACTTCAAGATAATCCACCTCTCTGGGCTCTATCACCATGCTCACCAAAATGCTAGATTTGATCACTAGTTTGGTTAACAATTCCCTTTCTATGGTAAAAGAAAGAACTAGGGAAAGAATAGAAAAGCACTCTGTTGACAAAAGGAAAGTAGCCAGGCGTGGTGGCACATGCTTGTAATCCCAGAACTGGGGAGGCTATGACCAGAGGATCCAGGCTTGTGGCCAGCCTCAGCTACTTAGTGAGGCCCTCAGCAACCTAGTGAGACCTTGTTTCAACATAAAGAATAAAAAATAGGACTGGGGGTGTAGCTTGGAGGTAGAATGCCCCTGAGTTCAATCAAAAAAATAAAAATTAAAAAAGGAAAGTATTTTGCATAGTGGACTGATTAACCGGCATCTGGCTTATAGATTGATCTAGTGTGAATTTATTCCATAAATGACAATTTCTTCATTTTCCAGTATCAGAATAATCTGGTTTCAGATACTACAAAGATCTTTCACTGTAGAGAACTCATTACAATAATGCCTTTCTGGGCATTCCCTAGAATTGGCTAGCCAAGTTTCCTATGTACCTCAGTCTTCTTCCAAACTTCAGAGCCATGCTATTCTGAATCAATGTGAGCAGAAAGAATAAATCTGCAACACGCAAATGCCAGCAAACAGGTTCCTCTTCCACAGAATATGCAGAGATATATTTTCTTTCATTCAGTGTTGTGCATACCCAGAGTCTACTTACACATCTTATTTTTTCTGTTTGTAATGGAAAACTTGAGCTAGGTGTGGCCTATACAAAATTTATTGATGCAAACATTAATATTAGAAACATCATGAGTATTGAGTTTCTTTGGAAGGAATACTTGGTTGGACATTCTTAGAGCAAGTTGGGAGCAGAAATGGTGGTACATGTGAAAAATACAGTTATAAGTAAGTACCACATTTTCCTTCTTATTTCCAAACATTTTAAATTTTACAAATGGTATTTATAATTATAATTACATAATTATATAATTTGAAATTTTCAACTAATATAAATATTTACATGTCTTGAAATTTTGCAATTAAAGGAAAATTATTTAAGAAATCAATGCTACATTTGCAAAAACTGTTTACAAATAATAACTACTCATTAAATCAGAAGATCTACGACTTCTCTAATCATATTAAAGTTAACCCTCCCACTTTAAATATTTCAGGTCTACCTTCTGTAGCCAGGACATTATGGGACCTAAGAGTGCTCAGATTCTAAGACCATACTAATCTCAGATGCAGTTTTGATGGACTTATTTAATAGAAGCAATGAAAAGACTCAAAAAAGAGTATTTTTCTACCTGCTACCAATCCAGACCAATCATGACCCTGATAAAATGAGACAGAAAAAGCACAAGTTTCTTGTTGTATCTGTATAGAATGCTTTTTTCATTGATAAACTTTCGTATGTGCCTTAAAGACAGACTGAGCTGGGACTGAACAGGACTGAGCACCCACCTGTGATGTACAGGACTCTGGATATCAGTGCAAAATACAGCTGTGTTGGAATTTTATTGAATAAAAGGAGGTTATGCAAAATTGTGGTGGTGTAAACTCACTGACGAAAAGCAAGCTTCTCTCTGAGATTTCAAAGTTCATTTAGAGTATTTCTGGGGCGGGGGGAATTCATTGCCCTAAAATGACTCTGAGAATATTTATTATGTTGTTAAATATCGCAGAGACCATTTATGGCCATAGCTCATGATACATAGTAGATGAAAACCTCCTGGGTTGATGTGTATGCCTATTAATAATGAGAACTAATAAGTGTACATTTGTATTTCCAAGGTGTTCTTTGGTCTAGAGGGTTTGTGTGAAGTGACAGATTTTGTATCTTATGTATTATGTACACATTAGTTAGCAATAGGCTCTGAGAATTATCAGCCCACAGCACGGCCCCATTCCTCTAAAAGTCACCTGCCATCGGAGACTTGCTCATCTCCCACAGTCTCTGAGGCTCCATTGCTAATTTGTATTTAGCCTAAAGGCAGAATTCGTTTGTAAAGCCCTTGAATAACTCTCTGCAACAACAGTATTGTAATACTTAATGTGTCTTTTTTCCCCATTGGTTCTGCTTCAGTTTCTTCTAATTCAGTTATCCTTATCCAGTCAACAGTAAAGCTGTATGTTTTTGTTTGTTGTTTTCCATCACTGGTTTCAGTCTTTAGATTATAGTACTGTGCTACAGATATTGTTGAAAAGAAATGATGACAGATAGTCTGCAAAGATTTTCTTGATTCTTCTTGATGACCTCCTGCCTACTGAACCTTAAGAGAGACCCCTGGATTTGGCAAGAGAGCCAAGTGGGGGTTGTTGGGGTCTTAGCTGGGCCCGGCTAGACCTCACCTCAAGATGGCGCCTGGCAGAGTGCCAGGAGCAGCTGCAGGTGGTAACATCCTAGGGCTGCGCCATGCTAGAGCACATGCGCCAGCACGCCAGAGCTCGTGGCCTGAGAATGCTCCCAGGTGAGAGCTGGATGCAGGTACCTCATAGCTTTAAGAGTACTCCACTTCTTGCCCAGGGAGGAACGATTAGAACGAACGGTTATGGAGAACGAGAGTGGGGTGAGAGAGACGATTGTGGCCAGAGAGACGATTACTGTTACTGTTACTGTTACTGCTTGGGTAGCGTCCTCGATCCCAGACAGAGATACTGAGAGAGAGAGAGAGGTACAATAAAGAAGCTTGAACCAGCAACGCGTGATTATCGTCTCCATTGGGTCCACGCGGTTGAGGGTCCATAGCGGGGGATGATAGGGGTGACTCTCCCATTGTGCACGCTGGGGGTGGGAGGTTGATTGGAGAATCAGTCTGTGTGGGAAGACAGGAGGTGTAGGCACATTTGGCATGATCCGCTGCATGTGTACTCTCACCGGTGGGTTGCACATATTTAGACCAGGGTCTCGACCAGGTCGGAGCAAGGCAGCTGTGAGCAAGCCCCGTAGGAGGGACTGACCCCTACTAAGTAGCTGTGTCATGGCCCCAGCGCTCACTAGCGCCAGGTGGTGGAGTCAGCCCATGACTTGGGGTTAGGGAAGTCTTCCTGTAAGCTTGGCCATCTGAGCTGTGCAGCGGGCTGGGAGGAAGACTATGAGTTCTAGCCTGCCTCCTTGCCCAAGAGGTCTCATGCTGGCTCTTTCTAGGTTTAAAAAGACAAGTGGGAGTCAATGAACTTCTGAGAACCCTATTATAATAAAGTATAGACTTTCTGCCTCATAGTTCTTCATATCTGTCCCCCTTTTGCATTAAAAGAAAGGTGTAAAGATGAAAAATAGTGCCTGAACTGTCTACAGAAAGGAATTTCCCAAGTTCAAGATGACACCATTACTTTATGAGTGTGTTAGTCTCTCTGAGTGCCCTGTGTTATTGTAGCCTGGTATCTGTGGCCCACAGCTAATGGGACAAGGACAGTTAGTAAATTCTTCTGCTTTGTAAATGAACTATGAATGCTGAAAAGTGACTTGCAGTTTAATTGTCCATCTACTTCCTCCACACCCCTTAGACACTGACTCAGCTCATGCTTTGTCATATCACCCACAGACGCTGACCCCCAAATGGCTGATTGGAGTGTTTCCCCCTCACTGACCCCAGCTGCCTCCCCTTTGGATTTGCTGAGCAACACGCTCAGACTTCCTTGTGATTTCTGATCTATTACCCTTTTTAATTGCTTGTAATGCCCTAACCCACCAACCCTCTTACTTTCTTACCCAGCTAAGGGTGCATGATAATTTAGTTCTGTAACATTTTTTATCGACCTCATAAATTCCCTGTCTTCCCCTTCCCTCCCCTTGCTTTTGTGCCCCGTTAGACAAAACTTCTACCTTGAATGTTCTCTTTTTCTGAGTTTGGGCCAGCACCAAAGAGACGAGTGCCATTAGAGCATTTGTACCACAGGGGGAATTGAGTAAAACCCTATCCTAAAATTCTTCCTTCTTTCCTTCCTTCCTTCCTTCCTTCCTTCCTTCCTTCCTTCCTTCCTTCCTTCCTTCCTTCCTCCCTTCCTTCCCCTCTTATCCCAAACTCCCCTCCTCCTTTACATAGAAAACAATAAGCCATCAGATAGAAAATCTCTTCTCTTTTTGTTCCAATTATATCGACTACCTACATCCACATCCATTCTATTCTTTCTTTCTAAAAGGGAAGTTGCCTCTTCCATCTCAGGCTAATCCCTGCCTCTGTTCTTGGACCTGTCCCTCTCCTCCTTTCCTGGGAACACTACCCTGTTGGTTACTTTTTCTTTCTTTTGTATATTCAACTTCTCATTGCATCAGATTTTTAAAATTCTAAGTCTCTCCCATTGGGAGGGAAAAACAACAACAACAACAACAAAAATAACAAAACCTTTTCAGCCCTAAATTTCCCTCTTACCCCCATTTGGCCTCAGAGTAGCCCTCACCAAGATTCCCAGTGACACCAGCTCCTGGTCTAGTGGGACATGGACTCATTTTCTCCACCTCTCAGCAGAGGCCAACACTGAGCAACTCCCTCCCGATCTCTCTCTCCCTCTTTTTAACAATTTTTGGGTTTTTTTTTTTTTTTTTTTTTTTTTTGGCGGTACTGGGGATTGAACTCAGGGGCATTCTACCTCCGAGCTATATCCCCAGCCCTATTTTTTATTCTTTTTTATTTTGAAACCGAGTCTCACTAAGTTGCGGAGTGCCTCACTAGGTAGCTGAGGCTGGCCGCGAACCCGGATCCTCCGGTCTCAGCCTCCCGAATGCTGGGATTACAAGCGTGCACCACCACGCCCGGCTTCTTTTTAACATTTTTTAAAAATCATCTTTTTGCTTTTTATTTGTATGAATTTTTGAGTACTCACTAAACTGAGAAAGTAGTAAAATAGTACTCCTTGATACCTGTCAGCCAGCTTAGCATTTTTTAAATTTTGCTAATTCTGCCTTATGAATGCACACACAAACACACAGTCCCTGTTTTCATTTGTTTCTTTCTGCTGGAGTATTTTAAACCAAATTCTAGACAAAATATTATTTTTTCCACTTTTATGCTTCAGCATGTAATAAGAAACACGCAGAATTAACGTAACTAACAAAATCAGTTTTATGAAACATTAACACTTTAAAATTAAAAATAACTAAAGAAATCATTCCTTAATATGAGTTGATATTCGGATCATATTTAAATTTCCAAGACTGTCTCAACAAAATCTTTTGGAAGTTGATTTAAATTAAAACCCAAGCAAAAGCCACACAGGGCATTTAATTGCCATGATTCTGTTTCTTTTAACAGTTAACCTTCCCTTTCTTCCTCACCAATTGTTAAATAAACCAGATCACTTGTCCTGTACAAGTTTTTACTTTCAGTTGATGGGATTTCCCTTTGGTTTATTTAGCATTTCTCTCTCTTATAAATTCACTGTAACTTAGATTTAGGTTGAGAGACTAAATAAGATTCACACTTCTTACATATGTGGTAACCTACAGCAGGGGCAATTTCCACATCTTACAGCTCTCTGCTGAACTGCTGAATTTTTTTTTCTTAAAGGATTATAGATTGAATATTATTTTCAAAATTGAAAAGGCTGTCCCAATTAGTCATAGGAAAAATGGACTACGGGCTGACTTGGAATCTGATTGCTAACTGGCAGGCTCTCAGGAGGAGACAGATGCCTGGAAGGAGGTTGACAAGGGTTTGTGCTCTGGGAGAATGGCAGGAAAAGGCAGATAGGTGTGTAATGATTCATTTATGTACGGGGCATTGGCCTCTGCACTCTGCCTATGGCTACAGCAGTAAAGAACAGTCTTGTCTGTAAAAAAAAATAAAGGAAACATCAGACACCTGGTTGATCTGCAGACTCCTTCTCCAGGCTCCTCAGGTTGGAGTGAAATTCCCCTGCTTAAGAAAGCCCCCAGGTTTTGTCGACTCTGTATCTCTCCAGAAGGAGTTGGGGGTGGGAGGAGATAGATGCTCAGAAAGAGAATAATTTATGCCAACTCATTGTTTCTCAGCTTTTTAAAACCTGAGGTCACGTTAGATCAACATAAAAAGCTCATGTCCCTCCTGGGGTCTTCCCTCCTTTGCTTGGGAAAATCATTTTTGTTACATAGATCCTCTGCCCAAGAAGAGTCTATAAATCTTTCATTTCTGCAGATTGATAGGTGTGGTTTGTGTTATGTTACATCGTGTCCCCCCACCCAAATACATGCCTATAACAGTAGACGGGCTCTTTATTTTACATGTGTCTTTTGAGTTTTGCCCTACAGGACAAGTGCTATACTCAGGAGAGTAGTCTCTCTTCTCGATTTCATCCCAATAAAAGATACTCGAAGCGTATACAGACTGATAAACATTTTTGGCAAATGTTTTCTTTGTACAGTTTGCAGGCCTAGCATTTACCTAGCCAAGTTTCACTCATTTAAGAGAACATTGATTGATCCTGATGTGCCTGGCATTGAGCTAATGGGGTTGTATGGGTGTACAACGTGCTGGGGTGAAAACATGAAAGAAATTATTCATTATTCTTAATAATTGTATTGGTGCATTACAGTCTCATATCACAATGTAGTTTGTAGTGATAGTGACATACTTGCACACAGCACTTGGAAAGTGCTTGGCACTTGGCTCCCTTCCCACTCTCTGGAAATTACTGATTATAATACATCATGACAGAAATAGGCATGGAGTAAGAGGAGCATAGGAAAGTACCAACTTGTAACCCCAATACTTGGGAGGCTGAAACAGGAGGATCACAGGCTTGAAGCCAGCCTCAGCAACGGAGCAAGGCCATCAGCCACCCAGTGAGACCCTGTTTCAAAATAAAAATAAAATAAGGCTGGAGGTATAGCTCAGAGATAGAATGCCCCAGGGTTCAATCCCAAGTACCAAAGAAAAAGAAAAGAAGAACCAGCTTACTTTACTTTTAAGACCTTTGCCCCAACTCAATCAATCACCTATGGAAGCAATAATTACAGAGAGAGAAACCAGTAGGTTTTTATACCTGGGTTCTGTGGTTGCCACACATATATTGTCATAATAAATTCCATTTTGGAATTCAGTATACTTTATTTTGCCAGTAACCAGTCTTGCAGGAATAGAACTGGTGTTTCACTCATCCATACCCACATCATCTATCCATCAAGCATGTATTGACTGTCATCTGTGGCCAGAGGAACAGTCATTTCCTTGAGAGTCCTGGACCAAGGGAGCAAAGGCCCTGCCCAATAGATTTAGGATGGAGCCAAGCAGAGCATGACTAATCCTCTCATCCTCAGGCTCCTGTCTGACAGGCCAGTGGCTCTAACTGAGTCAATTGTAGAAGAATGACCATTGAGCAGGAACACAGGTGCAATTACCAAGCTTAATCAAACATGTAGGAATAGCCACTGCAACCTTGCACATAAAGCAACAAGGCCAAAGATGCCAGTAAACAATGTCACTGAAAAGTAAACAAAACAAGCTGGGTGTGGTGGTGCATGCCTATAATCCTAAGACTTGGAAGGCTGAGATAGAAGGATCACAGGTTCAAGGACAGCCTCAGTAACTTGGTGAGTAAAAAATAAAATAGGGCTGAGGGTGTAGCTCAGAGGTAGAACACCCCTGGGTTAAATTATCAGTACAAAAGGAAAGGAAGGAAGGAAGGAAGGAAGGAAGGAAGGAAGGAAGGAAGGAAGGAAGGAAGGAAGGACAATTATATCCTGACTCAGCTCAAAGAGTGCGTGGGCCACAGGCTGCACTTCTGGACATCATTCATTTATGTGAGACAAGACTCTCAAGCTCGTCGTTTAAATAAGAAGCCTACCCAAGTTACTATGTCGTATGCAAGTGGGAAAAGGGGAAAGTATTTGTGATTCCCTTCTGGCTTAAAAACGAAAATGTAGACTATTATATCAATACCTAAAGTCCAAGTGTTTAGCTAGACTTCTTATAGCATTTAGAAATAGCATTTACAGCAACATTTTCATTACACGTAATGCCATTTGCTTTTCCCCTAAAGCTGCAGGGGAGGGAGTTCAAGCAATATATTCTCTGTCTTATTTACAGAACTTTCTTTCACAGCACTTACAAGGGCCTGTGGATTTTTTAAGTCCCCAAACTAAAATTCCATTAGTTATCACAGAGGGAGAAAGAGCCGGGCTCAAGGAATCCAAAACATAAAATTTAGAAAAAAGATAGATGTATATGCCATTGTCAACATGATTTACATTACGATGTGAGACTACAATGCACCAATAGAAGCACATTAAAAAAAGATAAAAGGAAATGTAGAAGACAAATAGGACATGGGGCAGGTACTATTTTGTACCAACAATGCAGATGAGACTATGAAATTTCAGAAACAGAAGCCTACTTCATTTGAGCTTCTACAATAGTGTGTGTGTGTGTGTGTGTGTGTGTGTGTGTGTGTGTGTGTGTGTGGTGTGTTACTGGGGATTGAACCCAGGGGAATTCTACCTCTGAGCTATACCCCCAGCCCTATTTTATTATTTTTTTTATTTTGAAACAGGGTCTCACTAAATTTCAGAAGGCCTCACTAAGTTGCTGAGGCTGGCCACAACCTAAGATCCTCCTGTCTCAGCCTCCCAAGTACTGGAATTACAAGCACATGTCACCATACCAAGCTAGATACAGTGAATAGAGCATGGGATTGTGAACTTGAGGACCTACTGTCCAGTTCTGACTCCAGCATCAATTAATGAAGTAAACCGAGGCAACTTGATTTACCTCTTTGAGCCTCGGTGTCCATCTGTAAAACCAAGAGAGCATCCCTGATTTCTGGGGTTACTTTCTCATTCTGAAAGGCTTTGTAGGAATTAGGGGAGGATATATCTACATGAATGAGTAAATGGGTGAACCAATTAATCAATATAATGTAAGCTTTGCATTTGGTGGGGTCCCCAACCATACACAACTCTATGCATTTCTATGTTTTTATAACATTCATTTATTGTCCCAAATAAATTCCTGTTTCCCCGAAGTGTGACTTGTCTTTTGCTTTACTTGAATTTAATATATAAAGGTTCCCTCTAGTGGAAGAATGAGCATATTGCATCTTCCAATGACTGCTTGATAAACCCCTGTACATTTGGTACATTTTTAATGAATTGAATTTCAGGCTCATCCATGCTGCTGCAAAAGACATGACTTTGTGGTTTTATGACTGTTTTGCTTTATTTGGTGAGTTTTTCAGTTCTCAAGATGTCACTCTAGTTAAAATTCTGGTTTGGAACAGATCTTGAAATGAAAGAATAACATATATAAAGATGCAGAATCATTTAATAAACAAATGAATCTCTCCTGGCTACTGATGGCTGATCTTAGAATAACAGAATACATTGGGCTATATCATACCAGGAGGACATTTATTGTTCTCACTAAATTCGTGAATTATACTCCATCAGAAAGAGAAGACCCTGGGGTCCTGAACTCTCTACTGGTTTTCTGTGCATTTTCTCAGCTCATGTTTGGGACAGAGACAGTATCTGTGTAACAGAGAAGAGGAGCACTCACTATCGCAGAGGCACCTGGCCTCACAGCCTGCCCAGGGCACAGGAGCAGAAGGGTCATGGGTGGCGGGTGTTCTCCAGGTGTCTGTCGTCAGGTTGCACGGGAACCTGCTGTCTAGCCTCTCGCGTTCTCTATCTTCTGTTTCACTGTAATTGCTCTCAGTGTAGTAATCAATACAGACATTTCTCTCCAGAGATTGAACTTTCCCCTTGGTTGAACAGCAACTGAAGCAAGTGAGGGCAACATTGAAGCTGTTTCTACAGCTTCAATCGAACATGATTCACTGGCCAGTTTTGCTTTTAAGAAGTGATAAAGGCATTTTAGTCAAGCAACAAAGCTAAATTTTTTAGCAGAATTTCACCACTTATCAATTTTCACTTTAATATACCAATACACCAGTTCATACAAAATATCACCTTGGTCGTGTGTCCAAGGCATGTTATAGAGTAAATAGAGAGCTAGAAAGGGATGTGGCAGCTTAAATGGCATGGAGTTAAACAATTCCTTTGATTAGTGCATTATAGGACAATATTGGATGTGGTGCGTTTCTGTGACAGATCTTCATATTAAATTTAGGTTTCTTCTCATAGCAAAAGATCAATAGAAAATTCTATGGCATGGGTTTTAAAAATTAGATGCATTTCCATTTTTAAAGTTTTAACTTTTAAAGCCAGGTGTGGTGGTACACAACTGTAATCTCAGTACTTAGGAGACTGAGACAGGAGGATCTCAAGTTCGAGGTCAGCCTCAGCAAGTTAGCAAGACCCTAGCAACTTAGTGAAATCTTGTCCCAAATTAAAAAAAAAAATTAAATAGGGCTAGGGCTGTAGCTCAGAGGTAGAATGTCCCTAGGTTCAATCCCCAGCACCACAATTTTTTTTTAACTTCTATTTCTAATGGACACACAGTTGTACCTATTTATGTGGTACAGTGTGATATCTCAATATACTTTCCAATATGCATGATTAGATCAGGGTAATTGGCATATCCATCACCTCAGACATTTATTGTTTCTTCATGTTGGGAATATTAAAAATCCTCTCCACTAGCTGTTTTAAAATATTCCATCAATCGTTGTCAATCATAGTTACCACACGGTTCTATAGAACATTAAAACATTATTTCTCCTTTCTAACTGCACCTTTGTACCCATTAACCTCCTCCCCATTCACCCACCCTTCCCAGAGTCTAGTCACCACTATTCTACTCTCTACTTCTATAAAACAAATTTGTAGCTGGGCGTGGTGGTGCACGTTTGTAATCCCAGCATTTGGGAGGATCTGGGTTCACAGCCAGCCTCAGCTACTTAGTGAGGCACTCCGCAACTTAGTGAGACCCGGTATCAAAATAAAGAATAAAAAATAGGGCTGGGGGTATAGCTCAACGGTAGAACGCCCCTGAGTTCAATCCCCAGTACCGAAAAAAAAAACATTGTTTAGTTTATACATAAAAGTGAGAACTTACGGCGTTTGTCTTTCTATACCTGACTTATTTCACTTAACATAATGTCTTTCAGGCTTATCTATGTTGATGCAAATGACATGATTTCATTGTTTTTATGACATTGTTTTCATTGTTTGTAAGACATGATTTCATTGTTTTTATGAGTAATACCACAGTGTGTGTGTGTGTGTGCATGTGCCTGTGCGAGTGTGTGTGTGTGTGTGTGTGTGTGTGTGTGTGTGAGAGAGAGAGAGAGAGAGAGAGAGAGAGAGAATGAATCTCATATCTTTTCCTATTCATCCATCCATGGATACCTAGGTTGACTCCACATCTTGGCCTTTGTAAATAGTACTGCAATAAACACAGGGGTGCAGCTGTTTCTTCAACATACTGATTTCAATTCTTTTGGATATAGACCTTGTAGTGGGATTGCTGGATCATATGGTTGTTCTAGTTCTGTTTTTTTTGAGAAAACTCCTTACTGTTTTCCATGATGGCCATATTAATTTACAGGTATCAACAGTGTATGAGAATTCCTCTTTCTTTGTATCTTAATCAGTATTTATTTAATTTTTTTTGTCTTTTTGATGAATGTTGAGCATTTTTTGTGCCCTTATATCTTTATGTCTTCTTTCAAGGAGCATCTGCTTAGATCATTTGCCCATTTAAAAAATCAGATTATTTGATTTTTCGCTGTTGAGTTGTTTGCGTTCATTCTATGTTATAGATATAAATTTCTTGTTGGGTGAGTGGTTTGCAAATATTTCCTCTCATTCTATAGATTGTCTCTTCACTGTGTTGGTTATTTATTAGCTTGCTGCAATACCATTTGTCAAATTTTGCTTTTGTTGGTTGTGATTTTTGGATTTATCCAAAAATCTTTGCTTAGACCAATGTCCTAAAACCCCACTTTTAATGCAACTATGGAAAAATTCCATTGGTAAGGAGTCTTTGGAGTGCTAATGCTTCTTGTGTTAAGTAGGGCAAAATCCTGTCATGTCTCTGGAGTACTTGTCATTTGAGTAACTCATGACTCCAGAGCCTCTTTAATCTGGGCATTTCCTGCCCTCACTTTTTCTTGCCACCCTTGAGAATAGACTGCGCTTCAGCACCATTGAGGAAGGAGGGAAAATGAGGTCTGTGGCTTTCAGGTCAGCAGAAAGAGTGGCCAGTAGAAAATGCTCTGTACTGGTGTGCATAGCAGAACCTGGGCCTCCTTGTAGGTCTAGAAGTTCTCCAGGTGTGTGTCTGCCCACTTATACACCCATCAGCAGTGTTGAGAGTTCTTTATATTCACATTTTCACAACACTTAGTACTAGCAAACCTTTGATTTCATCAGTTTTGGTGAGTGTGTAGTGATGTCTTATTTGGTTGTAATGTTAATTGATTTGATAATAAATTATATAAATGGCATATTTTTATTTCCTTATTGGGTATTTATATGTCCCCCTTTGTAAAGTAATTGTTAAACGTTCATGCCCATTATTGATTTCTCTTCCTTTTTCTTACTGATTGATAAAAATTATGTAGGTATTATAGGTTTGGATCCTTTATTGGCTGTATGTATTACAAATATTTTCTTCCTGTCTGTGGCTGCTTTTGCCTTTTTACTCTCTTGGTTTCTTTTGATAAATGAAACTTCCTAATCTTAATCCATTTTTTCAATTTATCAGTCTTTCCTTTGATGATTAGATTTTTATGTTTTAATTAAGAAGTTTCTTACCATTCATAGTCATGCAGATATTTTCCCATGTTACCTTATAAAACCTTTAGTGTTTTATTTGTCGAACCAAGAAATTAATTTTTGCATATGGTATGGGGTTTAGCGAAAATTCATTTCAAGATGGATATCTGGTAGTTCTGCTCACTAGGTATGATCATTTTTCCCTCACTGAATTGCACTGATATTTATATCATAAATAAAATGGTGCCTATATTTGTGGTTCTGTTTGTGATAGTCAGACCAAAATACCTGACAAGAACAACTTGGAGAGGAAAGGTTTATTCTGACTCCTGGTTTCTGAGGTTCAGTCCATGGGTGACCAGCTCTAGAGCAGAAACGGCATGGCAGCAGGGCATCGTGCAGGAAAGCGGCTCAGCTCTTGGCAGCTGGGAAGAAGAGACAGACACAGAAGTGGGGGCCAGGGACAAATATGGTCCTCACAGCCCTGCCCCCAGGGACCTGCCTTCTCCAACCCGGCCCCACCTCTGAACCCTGCTACACTGGGGACCATGCTTTCAACACACGAGCCTTCAGGGGGACATCCTAGGTCCATAGTATTGATCCTGGACTTCTGTTTCATTCATCTTTTGGTTAATCTTTAGACCAATAACATACTGACTAAGTATATCTTTTTTTTTTTCTTTCTTTCTTTTTTTTTTTTTGTGGTACTGGGGATTGAACCCAGGGGCATTCTACCTCTGAGCTATACTCCCCCAACCCTATTTTTTATTTTTTATTTTGAAACAGGGTCTCACTGAGTTGCAGAGAGCCTCACTTAGTAGCTGAGGCTGGCCACAAACCTGAGGTCCTCCTGCCTCAGCCTCCCAAGTACTGGGATTAAAAGCATGCGCCACTACGCCTGGCTTAAGTATTATATCTTTACAGTTAATATTAAGATCTGGATGTTCAAGCCCTCCCAACTTTAAAAACAGTTTTTTGAGTTTGTCATTACTCTTCTCTCCCTTTCTTATTTCCATATAACTTGTTTGGGGTAAACTAACATGTTTATAATATTGATCCTGTTATGATCGTGTTATGTTCCTC
>PVLC010023025.1:0-24885 GCA_004027655.1 Graphiurus murinus | reverse complement strand
AAAAAAAAAAAAAAAAAAAAAAAAAAAAAAAAAAAAAAAAAAAAAAAAAAAAAGAAAGTAAACATGAGCCAGCCTCAGCTACCTAGTGAGGCCCTCCGCAACTTAGTGAGACCCTGTTTCAAAATAAATAATTAAAAATAGGATTGGGGGTGTAGCCCTGAGGTAGAATGCCCCTGGGTTCAATCCCCAGTACTGCAAAATAAATAAATAAATAAATAAATAAATAAATGAAAAAAAGTAAATATGAAATGGCAATGAATAATTGAAAATAAAAAGCAGAGGCCACTGACAAAAAAATACAAATAGTTCATAGAAAAGGAAATAGGATAGCTATAGCTCTTGAACATATAAGAGAATGTTAATTTACTCTTAATAAGAAAAACCAAGTGAAAATAACAACATTTAATCTCTCAGATTGGCACATAGTTAATACAAATGGAAAAAGCAAGAACAGTAAGTTTTGAGGAAGTAAATGTAAAAAAAAAAAAAAAAAGACACAGGAATCATACAGAAAAGGAAACACATACTGGAAACACTGTGCTAGTATTTCCATAAATTAATTGGCAATGCTGCTAATATGGTAAAAACACATTCATTCTAATGTGTTGAAATGGTGAAATTGAATATAGCCCTCTTGGAGAACTCTAAATTGGTTGTTGTTGTTGTTGTTGTTTTTGCTAGTCTTTGTCAATCTATTACAATAAACGAAGTGGTCCAAAATACAGCTAAGGTTCTGTGCTTGGAGATAGTCCTAACAATACTCTTACTAATAGTGAAAAGTGAGAACCAAGATGCCTAAGGAAAGAGAAATGGTTATTAGGTCGCCATTCAGTGTCATATAAAGCAATCATTTAAAATGATGCTTCTGAAGACTGCAACAACTGACAAGATTGATATGCTTTTTAGGTGGAAAAAGCAAGTTTCAAAAAAACCGTCCACATTCGGGAGGCTGAGACCAGAGGATCGCGGTTCGCGGCCAGCCTCAGCTACCGCAACTTAGTGAGACTAGGTTTCAAAATAAAGAATAAAAAATAGGGCTGGGGGTGTAGCTCAGAGGTAGAATGCTCCTGAGTTCAATCCCCAGTACCGCAAAAAAAAAAAAAAAAAAAAAAAAAAAAAAAAAAAACCGTCCATACATTAATTTTGCTGTCACCCTGCCGGTGCCTACCTTGTCTACTCTGAATCTTCAGCCCTGTTCTGTCTTGCCAGCATATTCCTGGATATTAGATGGCTATCTCGACCCGAATACGCCTTACCTGTCTCCAAGAAATGCTCTACACTGCCAGATTAATTCATTCACTGTTTATTTAACAAATATTTACTGAATGCTAATCATTAGCCAGCAATACTTCCAGAAGCGTGGGCAACTTTACTGAACAAAACCAAGATCTGTGATCACGTAGGGCTTGCCTTCTAGTCAGGCAAACAGTAAACCTGAGTCAATAAGCTGCATATGAAATAAGGTGCAAGGGACATGAAGAATGGAACGAAATGGGCAATAGTAGGAGCCGAGAGGCTTAGTAGGGAACTCCTGGTCATGCAGGTGAAAGACAGTGACTCACGCTGGCTTCTGAATATCCTTGGAAGTGTCGTGGGACAACACGGTGTCACCCGTGGGTTCTTGGCCTCCGTGATAGAAAGAATTTTAACACGTGCCAGTCAGGAACAAAAGGCAGAAATTTATTTAGGAAAGTAAGGGACTCGGGGGAGAAAACAGGTGAGTGGAGATCTTCCGGGCCAAGAGAGCAAGACAGAGTCTTTGCAGCCTTTTCAGTCCTTTTATAGAACTCCCAAGAAGGGGTGGGCACAGAAGAAGTCTGGACCTCCTCTTTCTCAGGTATCAACAATGGGTGATCCTCGGCTGAGGTCTGACCTTTGTCCTCCTGCACCTCAGGAGTCTCAGGTGGGGCAGGGATTCAGGGGATTAAGGGTGTGGGTCCACTTGAGACTTCTGCCTAAGACCTGACACACCCTAGAGGATAGTGTTAGATTATGAACTCTCCAGATTTTAAAACTATACTTTCCCTTTCCTTCCCACTGTCTCCTTTCTGCCTAAATTTTATTCCTTCTATTCTACTTCATCAGAAGGAGAGCTACAGAATTTCCTAATGAGATACGTGAGCCAGAAGGAGTAAGGCTGAACGGCTCACCGCTTTGTGTCCTGAGGAAGGGCGCGGTTGTCACCAGCCGTGGTGGACGTTTGAAGTCTGAGATGCCTGCTGGACCTCCCAGTGGTGAAGTGGAGCAGACAGACGCACGAGGAATCTGCAGCATGGGAGAGACTTATCCGTGCTGCATTGTAAACAGAAATGAATATGGATCTTTAACTTCTGAAGGGCTCACTTGTTATTGATGTGTTAGCTTTGGGTTAAGCTCTTCATCTGCATCTTGGCATCTCTGCATCTTTGTTTATAAACTGGAGATAATGAAAACTATGTTGTAAGTGTGTGTGTGTGTGTGTGTGTGTGTGTGTGTGTGCATAAGGACTTTGAAAGTTTGGAACACACGTGTGTGTAACACATTACGATCACAGTAAGTATGAATTCCCCCTTTTTACTGGGATATTAAGATGTTGGAGGTGTTATTGATACCATAAATCCCCTCACTGAGATGGCTTGTAAAACATTTTGTTGATATCAAATACGCCTTAGCTCTCACCCTGCTTCTCATATAACCGGAGTGAATATTTATGTGGCAACAGCTGAGTGTTACAGAGTGCCAGCCTGGGGCCCAGGCACTTGATGTATATTGACACAACAGTCCTAGGAGGTGGGAAAGATAAGATCACCCACCACTACAGTGAGAAGAAGAGTCCCAGGGAGGGAAAGTGAATGCCCCTGAGATGGATCAGTCAGTAACTAGAAGAGGCAGGTGTTAGGGTTTGAATCTGGGATATATCCCAAAATTCCCTGTGTTGAAGGCTTTGCTCTCAACGCAGCCATGATCAGTGAGTTAATCCACTGATAGCTTCAGCATTTGAATAGACTATTAGGAGGTGGTGGAAACTGGAGGAGTTGGGACCTCGTTGAAGGGAGCCACGTGCCTTCTTGTTTCTTGTTCCCTTCTCTCTCTCCCTTTCCCTTTTTCTTTCTGCTTCCCAGCCGCCATGAGTGGAGCAGCTCTCCTCTCCCAAGCCCTCCCACCATGATGCTTTGCCTCACTTCAGACTCAAAACAATGGAGTCAGCTGACCATGGACTGACATCTCTAAAACCCAAGTAAGTTTTCCCTCCTTTCAGTTGTTTTTCTCAGGTATTTTGTCACAGCCACAGGTGTATGACCAACACAACAGATTTTAAGTGCCAGGTCAGAAAATGTCAGGGATGCAAATCCTTGGGACTCACCACAGTTTGGCTCATAGGCTGGGTCTCCTCACTGCACAATTCTGCTTTTTCTGAGCCTGCTTATCTGTTCAGCACACTGTCTCCTCCTCGGTGCTGTGGATGTCCCTATCAAAGAACACTCATATCCCAAATGCACAAACAGCCCCAGCTGAGTCATCCCTGTGGACTAGGCGCACACAGAGACATTACTTGGTAGTGACTCTGACACATCTATTTTCACCCTTCCCGTGCAACGATTATAGTCACAATGACATTGGCAAACACAAGGTGTGGAAGCAACAGCACATTTCTGGAAGCTAGATTTGCAGCAGGACTGTCAAGACAAACATCATATCCAAATGTCCTCTCCTCTTGCCCTGTTTGGCATCCCCAAGGAGTAACTCCAGATAACACTTTCCTTCAGTTCCGTCGCTTACGGTCTTTGCTAACCTTCTCTCCAATTCATACCCTGCCACTATGGCTCCAGCAGTCAAGCAAATCCATCCCGTGAATCATTCAGCAGAAGAGTGTCAGCATGTCCCAGTCCCCTACCATATGCTAGAAGGTGTTAAATTTCAGTGCACTTCTGTAAGGATCTCTCTCAGCTCTGGACGGCTTGGAAATGCCAGGGCCCCATATTCATCTCTTTTACCGCCGCTGACATCTGACCCGCTGAAAACTGCCTTTGAATCTTGATCTTGTTCATGCACTTAAACTCCTTTGTCTCGTTGCTTCTAGGGCTCGAGCAAATGTCAACAAATGACACCAATCAGATGCCTATATCAGCAATCCCCACACATCATCTCCTCTGCTTGGAATCCACCCAGAGCTCCATGCACAGACAGAACCCAATTCTTTGTTCAGAAATTCCAGTGTGTGTGAGCAAAGAAAAAGACTGCGGTGGAGTGCTGGCTGGTGAAATTGACATTCCTCAAAACCGGAAGGTAGTATCTATTCAATAAATGCCAGATGCCTGAGATCACTGGCTGGAGGATGCGGCAAGGAGGGCAGGAAAGGGGGAGAAGGGTAATTGGCTAAATTAAAATGTAGATGGAGTTAGCACTCTTCCTTCATGGGAAACTCAGAATGCAATCTTAAATGAGCTTAAATTCTTTGGGATCAAAATACTGCCTGTCTGCCTGCCTTTACACTATACCATCACAGCACTCATGCCCCAATTCCTGCAATTCCCCGATTCTGTGCAATCTGCATCCTGGTACCAGACCTCAGGGAAACAAATAGTCCATGACTTGCTACAAAAGGGAACCAGTTATCTAGGGGCTTCCCTTGCAGTGGACATTGGATCCCCGAGGGAGACATTAATGACAGATGCTCAGTCTACCCCGGAGCACGTGAGTCAAAACCCTGCCCCTAAGGTTGTACAGTTCTGACATTTTCCAGGCAATCTGATGTCGCTGGCCCATGGACTACACTTTGAGAACCACTGGTTTAGAGGAACATGGACTGTGAACCTCTCCTACTTTTTAGAAATCCAGCTGAGCTGGATTAGGGTGGGAAAGGAATCCATTTTTGAGTAAGAGAATCCTGGACTAGACTCTGCCAGTTACCATCTGTGTGGACTTGGAGAAATTACTTAACTTGTAAAAGCTTTGGGTTTCCTTACCTACAAAATATGGACAGTAAAAACCACTTGGCAGAGTTGCTACGAGACTACACAGGCTGCATAGATTCTATGGGTATTAGCTAATAGGATCTCGGCTATCCTGATCTCGATCTGCATTGTATTGCCATGAGAATGCCTAGCTTGCACAATAATAGCACAATCTTTCCAAAATGCCAACATTCTGATCCTCTAATCTGCATCTCCCAAAACAGGAATATGTGTCCAGAACATTTGGCTTCCGATTTATTTTAATATCGCATCTTGGCTTCCATGCCTATTTGATCAGATCATGGCACCGGAGACTACAGTTCTCTACCGACTGTGCCTTTTCAAAGAGAGCGTCCACCCAAGCCACAATGGATGGCAAATGGCCTAGGACCAAGGTACAGACACACTGAGAATTTCACACGAATCGCGTCCCCCGTGGAAGTTCTGCCTGAACATTCTCGGCGTCTCATGGGTGACAGATGCCTAATGCCTCTGCGCTTTGTTTCTAGCTGATTCTGGTATCTGCCAGTGTCACAGAAAGCTATGTGGGAGCCTGGTGAGCAGAACTGGCTCGAATCCTCCCCCGGATCATTCCCTCCTATGATAATTTCTGAGAGAAAACTGGGACCAGGCCAGTGATGAGTCAGCGCAGTGACTAAGGACTGAGGCTCAGAGATGTGACCGCATCCCTTCCCAGTAGTCCTGTCAACACTGTCATTTCTATGTTCCGTGTGGTTAAACACCAGTCACCCCAATGAGCTTACTTATTTATTTATTTTTGTGCGGGGGATCGAACCCAGGGCCTGGTGTGTGCTAGGCATGTTCTCTTGCATGCAGCTATGCCCCATAATACGCTTTGAAAGTCTCATTCAAGTTCTTACCTGTCTTCTCTCAAAACTCAGGCGACACTTCAAAGTGGCTTTATTCCCAATAGCCTAAGAGTGGCAGCCACCCAAACGCTGATGGATAAATGGATCAACAAAATGTGAGATGTACACACAGTGAAATAAATATCCATCCTGAAAAAGGAGGGGAAATCCAGCACAGGGGGCACCATGGATGAGTTTGAAGGACATTATGGTAAGCGAAATAAGCCAGTCACAGAAGGACAAATCCTGCCTGAATCCACGTCTGTGAGATATGTAGAGTAGTCAAATCCACAGAGACAGAACATAGACCGGTAGCTGCCAGGGGCCAGGAAAGAGGGAGATGGGAAGTTAGTGTGTGTGATGGGCACAGAGTTTCAGACAGGGAAGATAAAACAGTTTTGGAGATGGGTGGTGGCGGTGGTGGTGGTGGTGGTACAACAGTGTCAATATACTTAGTGCCCCTGACCTTCCCACTTAAAACTGGTTAGGATGGTAAATTGTGTTAGGTGTGTTTAACTACAATTAGAAACTTAAAAGCAAACCTCAAATGAATTCGGTTCAGGGGGATGGCTAGCTAAATTCAGAGAATGAAGGGAAGCTGCTTCTGCTCCCTTCTTAGTGATGGTCTGGCACAAGAATTAATCCACCAGGGTGTCTGGAGTCTGCCTAGAAGCCCCTCTAAATCCACACGACAAGCAAATAACAGAGGCCAGTAACTGGAATGAGAAAAGAATATTGTACCGATGGAACCAACAGACATGTAATATAATATCGGCATGTCAAGTACGAGCCCCAGACGTTCCCCCGGTGTTTCTAAAACAGAAGGCAGCTGTGGAGAGGTGGTGGGAATCAAATCTCTTCTTTCCCCCTGTGCTGCACAAGCCATGCTTTTCTTGCATTCAGCAGCAGATTCTGTTCCATATAATTGAATCTATGGGGAGTCTTCTGCTGTTCTATAAAATGACTTTTACTGACAAATTCACTTTGCAAGAGCCGCAGAAGAAGGGCCTGCTCCCAACCTTCCCTGGTGACCCTTCAGGCAGAATGAGCTCTTGGGCAGAGGCAATGGGAACTTCAGAATCCCTCTCACATGCTCCAGCCTTGGTTTGCCTTCGGCATGTGCCTATCTGCACACCCTTTCCCTTCTGTCCCACCTTGCTCTTCCTGACTCATGCTAATTTGCACAGCTAGGAAAAGGAGGGCGTGAGCTCTTAAGGAATTGCAGAGGAGTAACAGTGCAAAAGGAAGGGTGCACATATGAGGACCTCTGTGCTAGGTCCTCTACAGATTTTTCACATTTAATCCTTAGGACATTCCTACATTATTGTTGCCCTTATTTCACAACTGACTAAATTAGGGCTTGGAGAATTTTTTTTTGAAAATCTAAATAGGAACCCAGGGCTAGTGAGTGGACGAAGCAGAATTTGAAACTACATCTTTAGGATCCAAATCCTTGTCATGATAGTATCGTGAATGGGGAAAGCCATTGGCCTACTGCTCCCCTTTATCAGCTTTGATCACCTTCGAGCATCTGAGCAGTTGTCAAGGGTGGATTCGTTCTCATAGCAGATGCCTTGATGTTTGTTGCTACATGAAACAAGGAAAGTAGGGACCATTGAAGGAATTTACCGTATGATTTAGTACTTCCCAGAATAGGCAGATATGAGAGCAAATGGGAACCAAGGCAACATTACAAAAGTTATGACTGATCACCACAAAAGTAGAAATGTTCACAAATATTGAAAAGGATAGTGCAAGGGAGGTGATACAAAGACCAAGATATGCTCTTTATTTGTTTGTTTTTTGGTATTGGGGATTGGACCCAGGAGCATTCTACCTCTGAGCTACATCCCCAGCCGATCTGTTTATTTATTTTTTCATATTTTGAAACAGGTTCTCATTAAGTTTCTGAGGTTGGTCTTGAACCTACAATCCTCCTATCTCAGCCTCCCAAGGATATCCCCTTTAAATACGATTTTTTTTTCTTCTAAGATCACAGAATAATACCACATGTGTTAGCTTTTTGTTACTATGATGAAATACCCAAGGCAGAGTACTTTATAAAGAAAAGGCATTGATTTAGCTCACAGTTTTGGAGGCTAGAAGTCCAAAAAGCATTGCATAAGCTCTTGTGAGGATCTTCTTGTGGTGCATTGTATCATGGCAGAAGTGTGTGTATCTCTGTGTCCTCATGGTCTTTTGCTTCTCCTTTTAAAGCCATCAGGATTCATTAGGGTCTCCACTCGAATGACTAACCTAATCTCATCACTTTCCAAAGGCCCACCTCTAAACACCACAGTGGGGTTAAGTTTTCACTCTCACTATACCATGAGTTTCGGGGAGCAACCAAATTCAAATAAGAGTAGACATTCCACTTTAAAAAGGTATTCTGAAGATATCTGTAGTTCAATCTTCCCTTGGAAATGTTCCAAAACCAAAGAACAACAATGAACAGGTATGAAGATATTTCTAAAAAGAAAGAAGAGAAATCTGTGAATTCCACTTAAAATGTATGATCAAGAGCTGCATGGAAAATAAATCTGAGTGGGGCAAGTCACAGAGGCAAGATGTCTCTAGGCCTTTAGACTAAATCAGAACATGGTTTTCCAAAGTGGTGTAAGAGGGGCAAAGAGACTGCCTGACTCCTCAGGTGGAATTCCTTTTTCCCAGATGGAAACAGTGACAAAGCACACTGAAATACACCATCTTTGTAGGAAGCAGTGTGTGACTGAGGATGGGTAAAGAAGACAGAGTTTGAATTGTAGCTAGCCAAATTGCTAACTCTATAGTTGCTGTTTCCTGTTGCTGAAAAAGTAGAATTTAAAATAATTGATCTCCCCCGACACACACACTGTGGTGCTTTTGAAAGACATTTACTTTGAATAAGATCCAGTGTTTGCTAGTCCAGAGCACCATGCTTTCAGTCCCACCATATTCTACAAATAACTTATAAAATATGATAAAAGATAAAGAGATAAAAGTTGTAATATTAAAAAATTACTATATCTGCATATATGAGTAATTATACTGACTCTTCTGCTATGGCTACATTGGCATCTCAAAGTCTGGAGATTGCACCTAGGTTGTGTAGATGAAAGACCTTCCCACTTCTTAGAAAGTAAATATATGACCCTAAAGGATTATGGTTTTATGACTCCAGAAAGTTTGCTTGATGAGGCTATGTTAAGAATGTGGGCTATAAGTGGAAAATGAAGAAGTGGTGCTATTTGTGTTCTGACAATGATTGATATATCATAAATGTCTATGTAACCCTGTTGTACTCAAGAAACATATAAAAATCCGTGCTAAAAAAAATAAAATTTATTTAAAATTTGAGAGCCGGGCGTGGTGGCGCACGCTTGTAATCCCAGCATTCGGGAGGCTGAGACCGGAGGATCCGGGTTCGCGGCCAGCCTCAGCTACCTAGTGAGGCACTCTGCAACTTGGTGAGACTCGGTTTCAAAAATAAAGAATAAAAAATAGGGCTGGGGGTGGAGCTCAGAGGTAGAATGCCCCTGAGTTCAATCCTCAGTACCAAGAAAAAAAAAAAAAAAAAAAAAATAAAATAAAATTTGAAAAAAAAATTACAAAAGCTGACTCAAGAAGAAATGAAAAAACTGGGATGTCTTGCTGATATTAGAACTTGAACCAATATTAAAAAATTTTCCCACAAAATAAACACTAATTCCATAGGGTTTTCTAGGTAGGTTCTACTATATATTCAAGGAATTTTAATCTTATGTAAACTTTTTCTGAAAACTGACAAAAAGGAACATCCCCCCCAAAAATCACTTTTGATGTACACATAAGATGGATACTTAAATTTGACAAGAACTGTATAAGAAAGGACAATTATAGGTCAAACTCATTTATTGACACAGATGGTATTATTTTACTGCATTAACAAGTTAAGAAGAAAAACAATCATTTTAATGTGTGGATGAAAAGTATGCATTATAATTCAGCATCTATTTATTATACAAATCTTATAAAAATGAGAAAGTGTAGCTAACTAAAACCTATAAATGAAAAACCTGAAGTGATATAAATTTTCTTTTAAGATCAGGAAGGGGTAAGGATATTATTGCTTTTTCTGATCTACATTCTAAAATTCCTAGATGATATAGTAGGAAGAATAAATAGCAAGTATAAGTGTGTGAAAGGAAAAAAAGCCATTATTCATAATTCACATGTAAATGGGAGTCTACAACATAGGAAAAATGGGTATATCAAAGTTTCCAAATAAAAGATCCATCTTTCAAAGTATTTCAGTGGCATATTATAGCAACAAGCAGAAAACAATTTAAGAAAGATACTACTTAAAATACAAAAAATAAAAAATTAACATACCTAGGAATGAATCAAGCAAAAAATGTACAAAAACACTAGAAAAACCGTATCTTATTAAATTTTTTCCAACCATAAATAAAATATATATATTGTGTTTATGATTTATATATTGATATGATAGAAAGAATTGATCTTGAAAAATATGAATCATCTGCAAATTATTCAATATATGAAATTCTAATTTTAAAAAATCCCAACAAATATTTTCAGAACTAGGGATTGAACCCAGGGGCATTCTACCTCTGAGCTATATCCCATCCTGTTTTACTTTTTATTTTAAAGCAGGGTCTTGCTTAATTGCTGAGGCTGGCCATGAACCTGTGACCCTCCTGTCTCTGCCTCACAGGTATTGACAAGTATTGAGTACGGGTTACAGGTTTGTTCTACCACATTGGCTTGAAGATATTTTTGAAGAACTGCATTGTAGTCAAGGGTACTATACTTCATTACTTCTAATAATGCTAAAGTGAGGGACAGTATTAGATATTAGTATAAGTAGGGGTACTTATATCAACTAAACACAATAGAAAGATCAGCAAAAGACCTAAAATGTGTCTGAGATACATGGCATATGGCAGCATATGTTACTGGAGGAAGAAGAGAGTACTCAAGGGTATTAAAACTTTTCTGTAGAGCATCGGATAATAAATACTTTAGTGGGTCTTGAAGTCTCTGTCAGAATTATTTAACTCAGCTATTATAGTAGAAAATCGGTCATAAATAACACCTAAAAGAATAAATGTGATTGTGTTTCTGTAAAACTCTGTTTGTAAAGGGCAGTGGACCCTGGGCTATTTAATAAATGATGATCATTAATTGATTAAACAAGATAAAATTGGGTTCATTTTTCACGCTACACACAAAAATCAACCCCAGGTTGATTAAAAAGTGCAGATGAAAAACACTTTAATACTGTTAGAAAAATGCATAGAAAAAATATAGAAAAGAATACTTTCTAAACAAGAACAAAAAGTTCAAATATAAAGGACTCTTGGAGTTCTTCCAGAAGGGAAGGAATAAAGGTGGATGACCTTGCTTAGTCTATGCAGTTTATCAGCACTTCAGATCTAGTGAACTACTAGAAGAAAACAATCCTGGCTCTCAGTGAGCTTGTAATCAAACATCATTGCAAACGAAGTCTAATGAATTAGAAAGCTACATGTAGAACATAAAGCCAACAAAAACTAAACATTGAAAGGGATATGCAAGGATAGCAAATACCACATCAATTATCTACCTGGTCAAATACGTATCATAAATAATCTCTTCACAATGGTCCTGGAAGTTAAGCATTTTTTTTAACCTTATTTTATATAGAAGAAAACCAAGACATGACAAAGTTACCCTCTCCTGACCTAAAATAATAATAATAACAATAATAATAATAATAATAATAATAATAATAATAATAATAATAATAATAAAAGCTGCTGTGGTCTGAATGTATCCTCATTTCCCCAAAAGCACATGTTGGAAGTGTGATCTGAAAGCAAGAGTGGTAGAAGGTGGGACCTACCAGATGTTTAGGTCAGGAAAGCTCCGGTCTCATGAATGAGCTAATGCTCATGAATGAGCTTGAGTCTGCGAGTGTGGTCCCTGGCTCTCTCATGTGTGAGCTACCTTGGACTTCTGTCATCTGCCGTGGGCTGACACAGCAAGAAGGCTCTTGCCAGCCACAGGTCCCTTGACCTTGAACTTCCCAGCCTCCAGAACTGTACGAAATGCCTCTGGTCTTTATCAATTACCAGTCTCTGGTAGTGGTATAGGAGCATAAAGCAGACCAAGACCATGGCTCCCGGCTCCGTGGCGTAGGTGTCATGAGGCCCCCACCCAGTGGCTCTGCAAGGTGTGTTTTTCATTACCCGCACTATCCCCAGTGCTGGTGACCACCAGCAGCACGGGGTCATCACACCATGATGGCCAAGTCCTTATCCAAGTGGCTGCCCCACTAACTCCCTTCAAGGCCTTCCCTGCCCTCCATATCTTCCTGGGTGGCGCTTCTCGGGATCTTCTATTATTCCCCCAGCTTATTGAAGTAAAAAAATGCTACGTCTTCATTCTTCCTGGGCCATCTCTTTGGATTCTTAGAAGTATCCACTTACACAAAACTCAAAACTCACAAATCAAAAGCACTGGCTTTCAAAAAGGCTGGCTTCCAATGTTTGCTTCCAGAAATCCAAAGAAGTACATGGGCTAATTTGTTTCTCTTTCCATTTTTGCTACGACAATCTTAAATTCTAATTTTCCTTTTGGTAATTTGGATATCTCTAACTGATTGTGACAAATATATATAAAAAAGAATTTTGGGAAAGGAAAACACTTAGATGACTATTTTAAATGAATATCTGTTAGACACGAATGCTTTTCCTCTTTCAGACGAGTCATGTCAAAGTTCCCCTTCTCTGTGCCCTTGCTGATGCGGACACTGGGATGGTTCAGGGGAGAAACAGAGTCAGCTGCTGCCTGCTCCCCCTGCAGCTTATATTTTGGAGGCAGACACAGACCAGAAACCAATGGATAAAGCAGTTATTGAATGGCTATTATGAAACGTACCTCCAAGAAAACTTACGGAGTGCAGCAAGTGTGTGACCTAGTCCGGGTTTTCAGGGAATGAGCTCCTCCTCAAAGAACAGTCAGAATTAGGATGGAAAAAGAGAGGGGTGAGCACACCAGTCAGAGTAAACAGCATGGGCCAAGACCCTGGGGCAGAGAGGGCCACCACGTGACACTCAGAAATTTGTAAAACTCTCCCCCCCCCCTTTTTTTTTTCAATTAACAAATTATCACATTTCTTCCTTTTGGCAATACTATTTGTAACATGATTTTAAATGGTGGAATCATGTTTCTGTGTAATTTATTGAACTGATTTCTTATTGCACATTTCAATAGTTTCAATTCTTTCCCTTCTTCTTCTTCTTCTTCTTCTTCTTCTTCTTCTTCTTCTTCTTCTTCTTCTTCTTCACCACACTATTCATACTTCTCTGAGAACATATGTATTTATTTCCTCAGGGTACACTCCTAGAAGTGGGATTGTTTTCTTGGAGGGAACAAAAGTTGAGATGTTTCATACATATTATCAAAATATGATCCACAGTGCACCTTTAGTTCATACCCCGTCAACAGAGCATGAGAAATCTCATTCCATATGTTCAACACAGGTATCTTTAAAAATCTTGCAATTTTATAATGGATAAATGGTATGTAATTAATTTATTTTATATTGCATGTGGGTTTTTAAATTTAGTAACTGGTGAATGTTAACATATTTTCAAATGTTTAGCAGTCATCTAAATTTCTTCTTTAATCACCCAAACACTTATATACTTTGCCCATTTTTCTAATTGGATCTTTTTTTTTTTTTTGTATCAGGGATTGAATCTAGGGGCATTCTACCGTGAGCCACACCCCCAGCCCTATTTTATTTTTTATTTTGAAACAAGGTCTTGCTAAGTTGCTGAGGGTCTCACTAAAGTACTGAGGCTGGCCTTGAACCTGTGATGTTCCAGTCTCAGCCTCCTCTGTGATTATAGGCATGGGCCACCATGTCCAGCTTTGGATATATTTTTCTTAATATGACCTCTCATATATGAAGAGTGTTTATCCTCTCCTAGATTTTCTCCACATTGTATTTGGCCTTTTAGTTTGCTCTTTGGTGCATTGTTTCACATATGGAAGTGTATTGAATCTTTACACACACACACACACACACACACACACACACACACCTATTTGTGTAATTGTGTCAGTAAATCTGCAATGCAAATTCCTGCAGATGGAATTACTGGGCCAAAGAGTAGGTGCATTTTAAATGTTGATAGCTGGCCCTAATTACATATTACAACCCAACGAGATAGATAGCTCATACTATCATCATATCATAGATAAGAAGACTGAGGCTTTCACAACCACTTGCTTAATTAGTCATTGTAAGATCTCAGGATGGAATCCGGCCTCTGAATCCTAGCCATGGTCTCTACTGTCTCTCTGCTATGTTCTGCAAGAAGAAAAGTAGGGTTCTATTGGCAAGTTCTCACACCTTTCTTCTACCAGAGTGTTTTGCCTTTTAGAGATAAATGAAATCAGTTTAAAAAACATCAGAAGAGAGTATGACCAGAATTAGAAAGGGAAATCTCAATGAAGTTATTCTCAGCATCTAATACATGTTACTTAGAATAGGCATCGCACTCCGTTTTTAGGAGCTGGCCCCTTCACGTCCAATGACAGAAAACACATTCCTAAGTACTCGCTATTTTAAAAATGCCTCCCAGTGTTCTAGGACCGGTGGAAAATCTTATGAGAAAAAAAGTAGCAGGCATTGACAAAGAGATTTTCTATTATATGCTGCAGAGCAAAAAGAGTTTAGATGAAAAAGACTGAACCCGAAAAATGATTTGAGCTTGTGAGTAACAAGAAAATAAATATGCGTTATTATTTATGACTCTCTTTCAACGGAGAAACAATGTGGCATTTCGAAATGCTATCAACGTCTGTGAACTTTTCCGGCACAGTAAATAACTTTAGCTCCCATCACTGGAGAAATTGAGTGTTTCAGAGAAGTCTCCCAGAAGGACTGATGGAGGCTGCCGATGAACTCGACTATTTCAAAGACAAGGTCTTCCAGTCTCTTTCCTATACTATGACCATATAAGATAAAGGCTTCTCACGCCAATAAAAAACTTGCCTCTTAAACAAGGGCAATGTCTCCTTGGGTGCAAAGTGACCTAATCAGATATAGTAGATACAAGAGAAAGAAGAGAGTAGCACAGCTATGATTAAGCGTCCAGAGTCCACGCTGAACCATCTTCAGAGGCGGAAATGAGATCAACACGTGTTCACAGGAGGAAGAAATGATGCCCTTGAATGATATCTCTGATAGGTTTTAAGACGTGCTGCTTTGTGTCTTAACACCTCTGACATTGCAATATGTCTTGGCGTCAATGCTACCATTTATTTATCAGTGATATTTTTCCTTCCTTAATAGTACAGAAAATAATGGCGCATCTTCTAATTCCTGGGTGTCCTGGAAAGATGAATGCTTACTATGAGTAAGCAAAGTCAGGAGACCATTCTGGACAAGCAAGTGGCCATCAGCTCATTAAAATTAAAGCACAAGAGCCCAGCACCCAGGCTAAATTAGGGATATAAAATGTTTGGGAGGAGAAGGAAGGTTGGAAAGTATTACATGGCTGCCTTATTCACCATTAGACTGAGCAGTGGGAAAGCCATAGAGCAGAGTAGGAAACTGTCACAGTACTTCAGCTCCCAGAACCAAGAAGCAGCTACCCCAAATGTGCACATTCCCGTGCATTTGCGTGAGAGCTCGAAATCCCAGTCAAATCAGGGTTTCTATAGAAAATATTGGATTGTTTTGAACTCAGCAATGGTATCTATCGATCGTGATTTGTAACAATTAATGAATACTCAGATGTAATGGCTAAACAAAACACTTCTGTCCTACAACATGATTATAGAATTGATTTTCCACAAAACATTTTAAAGGGCTGTGGAGTTACACAGCTCGGGAGAGGTAAGAAGAGTAGGTTTAGGATCCGTACTGGGATCCACGCCAGGCTTTTTAATTTGGAAAAGGGACAGCAGATCACAAGGCCGTGACATGAAAGAGACACCAGGCCAACCTCATGCTGCCTGTATTAAGTGGGAAGTTGCCTGACAGGACTTTGAGGTCCTTTCCAAATATACACAATAGAATCTCACACGGCCCTTGTGCAATAAAGGCACCTGGCCTAACACCTGTCACACGAAGAGAAGAGGGAAAATACCAGAGGGAATAAGAAACACTTCGAGTCTTCAAAGGACGTATTTCAGACCTGGCTGCGGTCAGGGGAGGGGAGGGCTTGAACTGGAGATGGACTTTGAAGATGAGACTTCATGATGTGGTCCCAGAAGAGACAGGTGGGCAGAGTCCTCACAGGAGGACCATCACGTGCTAAGGGAAGGTGATGTTTAGGACAGAGGCTCTGGATCCTAGCTGTACAGCAGAATCATCTGGGAAACTTGTGTGTGTTTAGGAAATAATGAAAAGAAAAAGGTCTATAGGTGTTCAGTACCCATGCACTTTTATTTTATTTGTTTATTATTATTATTTTTTAAAAATGTTTTTGACCCATAGAACCTGTAGACTAGTTGGCCAACTGCACCACCAGCAGTATTCAAAGCATTGGGAAAAGTTTTGTCCAGCTTATTAGGCAACCGTGAACCACTGGTGGGTCTCCCGCAGGAAAGTTAGACTCACACTTTTCAAAGTTTTAAACTGTCACCAGAGTAAAAATTAATGTAAGTGATGGAAAATATTGACATGTAGCTGATTAAGGCCAGAAGGAAGCAGATTTTCTGCATGCCTGCCGGTCATGGCTCCTGATGTTCGGATTCTCTCCCTGGGGCTGACCATGGCATCGAAAGTGGAGGGTGATCTGCCCCCTGCTGCTCTGACCTTGGCCTTCCTGCTCAGTGTGAGCTGGTTACAGCTACTCCAGGGTGAAAAACAAAGCCTGTTCATCGTTCGTGGAATGGCCAAAGAATAAACCAGAGTCTATGGCACCGATTCATCCTGTGTCGACATTAATGCCCCATGAGAATGTTGGCCAATGCACAGGGATAGTGCAGACCTGGAACTCCTGTGTGGGACTCAGGATTGAACCCATCCTTGATGGATGTGTGGGAGGGAAGGGGGGTGTTTCTAACTGCAGCTACCCTGGGAAGATGCAGGGGTAGGAGGAGAATCTTAGCCCAGTAACTTGGCTCTGTACTTCTGCATGACAAAAGGGGCCTCTTCAGGCTCTTCTATGCTGAGCAGTTGTGAATTGGAGAACAAGGAATGGGACCTCAGCTGGGGATCCGATCAAGCCATCTCCTCTGCGCCTGCTGAGTTTGGCCATAAATGAAAAGTGAACACTGGAGGACAGAGCAGACCTCTCCCGTGCTGTTCCTGGAGCAAGAACCACAGCCAAGAGGGACTACTGTAGAGATGCTTCTCTTAGTTTAACATGTGCAAAACTAACAGACAAAGTCGCCCAACAAAGGAAGGAGCCACCCTATGAAGTGATGAGCTGCCCATCTTTACAAGAACTCAAGTAGATGTCTGGCAGCTACTTCTTTTTTTATTTTTATTTTTCGGTTTTTGTTGGTGCATTGTAATCATACATCTTTGTGAGGTACAAGCTGGTAGAGGCATACATGCAAACATTTCTCATTTAGCCCTTCCCCAATTCCCACCCCATTCCTTCTCCCCTTCCTCCTTCTCAGGTTCAGTTTAGTGACTGACTTAGATTTGTTTGTGAACATACATCATGTGCATTAGAGTGTTCCTCCCCTGCCCCCATCACTTTCAGTTAAGTCACCTTCTTTGTTCATCTAAGGTTTCTCCTTCTTTGTCTAGAGTTCCTCTTATGACCCACTTTCTCCCTAGCTTCCACATATTAGGGAGAGCATCCGATTTTTCACTTTTTGTGTCTGACTAATCTCACTTACGATAATATTTTCCAGTTCCATCCATAAAGAAGATTTTGTTCTTCCTTATGACTGAGTAAAATTCCATTGTGTGCATATCCCATAGTTTTGTAATCCATCATCTGTTGATGGACATCTTGGCTGGTTCCATAGTTTGGGAATTATTAATTGTGCAGCTATAAACATAGATACACATGCATGGGTCTGATAGTTTGGTTTCCATTCTTTTGGGTAGATACCCAGAAGTGGCAGCTACTTCTATCACTGATACTTTAGAAGGCATTCCTGCCAAAGTACAAGAGCCAAGAGTGGATCAGGTGACCCTCTCCGTTATGGACCAAATTGTGTCCCTCCCTATTCCTACTGATTCATAGGTTGAAGTCTTGGGGACCCCTAGTAGCTTACTATGTAACCTTACTTGGAGATAATATCTTCCCCTTCCTTCTTTCCTTTCCCATTCCCTCTAGGTCAAGGGGTGGTGACAGTCCTACCACCATCAGTCTAATGCCTGCACAGCCCTGGATAGCTCTTCTGTACTGTGCCCCCCTTCATAAATGTCCTTTTGCAAATAAAACTCCCTCCAAGTATCCTTGGTGGAGCGTTTCATCTGTTTTCTTTCTTTCTCCTCCCTGTCCCCCTTTCTGTCCACACAAGTTGCCTAGTGGAATTTGATCCATGATAAATGTTCTGGAAATTGGTGCATTTTTCAAAAGTGCAAAATGCACTTTCAAGACAATCAAGGGTGTGGTGTGTGTGGCCAATCAGAGCAGCTCCATTGACCCCTTGGACTTCTCCCTAAAATCCCATTTGTAGAAAGGATTTCACAACAGAGGCTCGGTTTGAGAGCCTCTGGCAAAAAGAAAATGAGACCAAGAATTAAAGCTCTTATACAGTCCTTGTCATCTACTTCAGGTAACCTGGTACCTGGTCACTGTCTGATAGCATGACATGAAATGGAGCCCTGGCCTCGTTCCATTTAATTTGATAAATGCACACAGCTAGCAAGGTGGAATGGCTTAGTGTCTAAAAAATCCACTTTGCAGTCTAAATTATTCAGGTAGCCTGTCTAGATTAATCAAATCAGCTGGATAATGGCCAGATCGCCACTTCTTTTTGCTTTGCTTAGGACTAAGATGGGACGACAAAGAGGGATGGGGAGGGAGGGGAAGGTGACTTCAACCTACATCTTCCTAAACAGGCTGTAAGGCAAAGCCCATGAATGTCTGCCATGAAATGCGTGGTTTTCCTACAATCTGAGATCCAGAAAAACCATGCATCTCCCAGGATAGACACTTTGGTGAGAAAGTCCCCTTCAAATTTCGGAGGGATCAAATTATGAGGACCCCAAACTGTCTTCTTCCTAATGTGGGGAGCTGTGTTCAGCTCTCTGGGGTAAAATAGTTAAAAATCAGACACAGAGCCAAACTCCAAGTTTATTGGCTAATATATGAAAATAAAAAGGTGCTCTGTCAAGCATAATATTAGATGGCACCTGACATGTTAGCACCTGTGCTCAACAAGGAAGGCAGAATAGAAGTGAGAACTGATCTAAAAAGCAGATGCCAAGGGTAGGGGTGAGATGAAAATACTCTTGAGAATCATTTGGGGGACTGTTGTGTTCAAAATGAGGTTTCTGATTTCTAGGGGAGGCGGGATGTTTCTGCTCTACAAGGTACAACCTTGGTGACCTGCAGAGGTCCGGGAGAAGGCATGTGGTCACAGCAGCAGCAGACGCCATGGTGCCCTCTGAGTTCCGACGCAGGTTCAAGGACGGTCAAGCCAGAGCAGCTCTGGGAAGGAGGCCTTCAGTTGTGCGAGGTCTGCCTACTGCATGATTCCTGGGCAGCTTCCTTTCTCTTATTTTATTTTTTTCAAACAGAATGGTGGTTTGGAAGGAGCATGGGTGTGGACCTCAGAAAGGCTGGTGCAAATCGTATATGGTTGGCCCCTAACCAGGGGCGAGAGACTAATGGTGCAATCTCTCTGGCAGAACTTACCAAGCCCTGGTAAGTCTTTGACCTGAAGAGGGCTCAGATTGCAAGCAAACTTGAGCAAGGAGGCCGGCGGGGGGTGGGTGTGGGGGCTCTTCATGAATACTGCTCTTTGGATGGGTTCCATATTGGATCTGAGAGTGGAAGGATGAAGAGGCCTCTTGGGAAGGGAGTACTCCACTGGACGTCTCTTCCTCCACTGGACGTCTCTTCCTCCACTGGACCTCTCTTCCTCCCCTGGATATCTCTTCCTCCACTGGAGCTGAGGACTTGGGCTGCAGGCATTTATCATCTCTTACAGCCCAACGCTCCACAATTTGATGTTCTCCTCATCCATGAAGCACCCATTCTTCTCTCTGAATGAATTGCCCAGGAAAAGTTAATGGAATTCTTAATATACGACGTAATCTTTCCTTTTCTTTCATTAAAAAAAATAGAAAAGTAAAACATAGATGACCAGTTTTCATAGGCAACTACCTTCAATGTCAAAGTTTTTTTTTTCTAACCAACCCTAATATGTAGCTTGGAGTTGCTTTTTATAGAGAAAGCAATTTTTACTAAATGTTATTTTAGTCCAGATAAGCTAGAAGAGGATTACCTTCTACACTTTAACAATTCCACGGACGATGGCAAAATCCTTAGCTTTGTGTTATGCTGACTTGATCTAAAGATTTGAAGGTCAAAATTCACTGAGATTCCTCAAGTCTGGACACTCGTCTTGAAGGCAAAAAAAAAAAAAAAAAAGATAAAAGAACAGAAAAAACAGGTGGAATTGTCAGAAAGGTAAAGACCATTTTAATCATTTTAACTCATTCTTGGAGGAATATCTCCATGCCTAGACAGACCATGCTTTAATCCTGCAGCTCATATGTTGACCCATGAACTAACTTTTTCTTTTCTTTTCTTTTGTGGTACTGGGGATTGAACGCAGGAGCGTTCTACCTCCAAGCTATACCCCCAGCCCTATTTTTTATTCTTTATTTTGAAACCGAGTCTCACTAAGTTGCAGAGTGCCTCACTAGGTAGCTGAGGCTGGTCTCGAACCCGGATCCTCCGGTCTCAGCCTCCCGAATGCTGGGATTACAAGTGTGCACCACCACGCCCGGCTCTAACCTTTTCTTTTCAAGGATTAAATGCTCCAAAGACAAGAGGGACAATTTAACATGAAAAATGGAGACAAAGCTCTTGATATTGGAATATCAGTACTTAGAGATCAAATCCGGAGAATTTGGAAATTTCTTCCTAAAAATAGCATTTAAATACAAAACAGATTTTCAGTAGAGAAAGGTCCATAGCTTGGAGAATTTAAAATAAGAATAAAAATTGTCTGCAAAATCTGTAGCATCTGGTAAGGAAAAAAAAAAAAAAAAAAAAAAAACCTTGAAGTTTAGAAATTGAGAGTATGCCTGGCTCTGTGTTATCTGTTAATGTAAAGACAAATGGTCCCCAGGAGTGACATTTTGTCAGCCTGGAGAAGAAGGACGTCAGAAACTTGAAAAATTGACAGCACTGGCCATGCTGAGATGCTGTGATATTAATGTCAGAAATGGAATTCGAGGGTTTCCCAAGTTCAACAGAGCAGCCTGGGGCCATGACTTAAAATGAGCAGCTAAGACCAAGTGTATATCAAGGCTTTAAAAGGTACTTTAATTAAATCACTCCGAAAAGTATGTCTTAAAGTAATAACTTTGAATAATTACAACGGACTATTGATTGGCTGATTGATTGCATGGAGGGGGGGCCTAAAGCATTTTTGGTAAGATGATTTGTAGAAAAGCAAATAGTAGCTGAAAACCACTGCATCCACTTCCAAGATCTGGATGTACGTGTACAATACATTCCTGAAAGTCATGCATTCATTCAGAAGTTTCCTGATAAAGTGAATACAGTACCCTCTCCACTCCGCACCTTATGCACTGGGAAGATATTCTAAGACCCCTCTCCTGTGGCTTCCTGAAACTACTGACAGTGCGGAACTCTCTAATATATACTGTTTTCTCCTATACATGCAGGCACATGATAAAGCTTAATTTATTATTTTTTTCTCTTTTGCAGTACTGGGGATTGAACTCAGGAGCATTCTACCTCCGAGCTATACCCCCAGCCCTATTTTTTATTCTTTATTTTGAAACAGGGTCTCACTAAGTTGCGGAGTGCCTCACTAAGTAGCTGAGGCTGGCGGTGAACCCGGATCCTCCGGTCTCAGCCTCCCAAATGCTGGGATTACAAGCGTGCGCCACCACGCCTGGCTAGCTTAATTTATCAGTTAGGCACAATAAAAGGTTAACAGTAGTCACTACTAGGTTGGGGGTTTAGCTCAGTGGCAGAGTGCTTGCCTAGCATGCGCAAAGCCCTGGGTTCGATCCTTGGCCCTGTAAAAAAACAATATGAAAAAAGTATATTTAAAAAATCCAAAAAAACACAACAATAGTTATTACCAATAAAATGGAACAATTGTGACCATATACCATAGCAAAAGTTAATGAAAATTTATGGATTGTTTACTTCTGGAATTTTTCCGTCCAGTAGTTTGGAACTGACAGTAGAAAGCAAATGTAGATAAGCAAAGGTGTGCTGTAATACTGTGTTAGTTTTGACTTTCTGCTGCGCACAGCAACGCTTTGTTTTGTTTTGGTCAGCAAGGGAAGAAGGAGCTGAGGGAAATTCAAGTTTCTGGTGATCAGTTCTGATTTAACACATGCGCTTGTTTTGGTGGATGAAACTCAGTGTCCTTGGGTCAAGGTGAGCAGGTCCCCAGAGCCAGCAGATGCTCCCGGTGATGGGCAGAGATAGGCAGGTCCAGAGCTTCTGGCGGCAGGTGCCCGCTGCTCCTTCCTAGGGGAAGAAGTGGTACAGGCCAGACCTGTGGGTTCCGGCATAAGCAGCCTTCGTGAAACCTACCAGGAGCTCCATGTCCTGCCTTCCCTGCCCAAATTGAAGAGGTGAACAGGCCGCTGCCAGATCCTCACCAGGCATTTCTCCCCACTGAAGGTCAGGTGCACGAGCTTCCTGTTTTCTCTCTCTATTGGCGCAGACCGTCCAGAAACCCTTGAGCCTACCAGGACTTGCGAACCATTGATTCTAACACTGCTCTCGGTCTCCAGTCCCGTGATGTGCTCACCTTCAGTTTTAGGACTGCTGCTCTCAGATGTACATATGGCTCTCTGCTTTCTACCTATTGCTCGAATGTTACCTCCTTTCTCACTTTAAGTTATTATAGTCAGCTAGGACTGATGGCACGTGCCTGTAGTTCCAGCTACTCAGAGGCAGAGGCAGGAGGATTGCTCGAGCCCAGGAGTTCAAGACCAGCTGGGGCAACATAACAAGATCCTGTCTCAAAATAATAAAAAAAAAAATAAAGAAAAAATATATAACTGCATCCATCCCCCCTGTTCTGTTCTCCTCTCTCATCTACTTGAAAAAAAGAAAAAAAAGAGAAATCCTCCTAACACTTCCCAAATTCTAGCATAGTACCTCAAATGCATTTTCTACTTGTTCTATTTCGTATTGCTGCTTCTGTTTAGTTTTTTTCCCTACTAAAATAAGAGCTTCGTGAATATCAGGGACGTTCTGTCTGCTCTGACAAATTTCAAATATCTAGAACACTCCCACGCACAGGACAGACACCCCAGCCAGCTTTTGCTGCACTGCACGCGTGGAAGAATCTTGCAGAGAGAATGCAAACTCTACAGTTCTTCAGTGTGAGTAGAGGGGCATGTGTTTTCATATGACATCTAATCTGGAACACTGTGTGAATGTATTCTCCCCAGCCCCCCCCCCTTTTTTTTCCTGTGGTACTGGGGATTGAACTCAGGGGCACTCTGCCTCTGAGCTACACTCCAGCCCTATTTTGTTTTTTGTTTTTTTGTTTTTTTTTTTTACTTTGAAACAGGGTCTCACTAAGTTGCAGAGGGCTTCACTAAGTTTCAGATGTTGGCCACGAACCTGTGATCCTCTTGTCTCAGCCTCCCAAGTACTGGGATTACAGGCATGTGCCGCCGTGACCAGCAATATAGTTTGCTATTGGTGAACACATTGTGGGCTTGTCTATTTTTGAACGTCAGTCACATCATTTTGTATCTTCTTTGCTGCAAACAAAACTGAAAACAGTGTGATTCAGGGCTAGTCATTTTCCCCTTTCTATTAAAGCCATAATTGTCTTAATATGTAAATTTTGATGGTACACCATGTGTATAATTCTCACAATTAGATTTGCGGCTTGGTATCTGCTTTTTATGTCAGTTTGGGGGCCATGAAATAAACAGACAACTGATGATTTTATACTTACTTAGTTTTGTTGAATATGCCAACTTATCCTGGTAGATCTTGTTTCATTTCCTTCTTGAGAGGAGGGGAAAAAATAGCTCTAAGAAAATTCACACGCGTTTTCTCTTATCTGCAGATCACAATAAGCTGATGGCTTACATGATCTGAGATGAATGGATCTAAATTTATTTTGAAGACCCAGGGTAAAAAAAGACAAGTACATAAAACAGGAAGCCTCCCAGAGAACCACGCACAATTCTCACCTACTACACAGCAGCATGCACATTCTGGCATACCATGCTGCTGGTTTATGTATTTACTGTAAGTTTTATTGTTATTTTAGAATGTGCTCTTCTACTTATTAAAAAAAAACAACAAGTTTACTGTCAAAGAAAAATAAATGCTGTGTGTTGCTGGTAGCAGCTATGCGTTCTTGTTTTTATGCTATCTCTTGATGACTCTCAGAGCCCACGCCGAGTGACTGACCTTTGCCATCTAGTTTCAGGTAAGTGTAGTCTGTCACTTCACACCTTGCTGAAATGGCCTACCGATGCATTTATTAGCATGTATCACCACTGCAAAGCAAAGCACAGCTGTATTGTTCTTTAATAACACATGGTCCCTTTCCTGAAATCTTTGCTGCTTCTCATAGTGTTCCTCCCATTGGAAACTTCCTTGAGAAGACCCCGAGTTTCACTACCTCTCCTTGCTGCCTAGCATGCTGCAGGCTTTCAGGCCATGCTAAACAACAGCGCTCCCAGAACCTACGGGGATGGACTCATTGTATCGCCACGTAGCCTTCAAGGAAAATTACAGTCCTGCGCGTCTGCCATGCTGGACCGCTGAGATGAAAGCAGAAATAATTCAGAGATGCATCTCCAGGGATACGACTTCCAAACAGGATGAAAGGAGAGAATTCACTGCAGGATAAGAAGCTGTAATTTAGAAGACGGACTCTAGGAATGCAGCAAGAGGGGGAGCAGCCTGTGGGTACAGCTGGCAGGTGAG
>PVLC010023024.1:0-27704 GCA_004027655.1 Graphiurus murinus | reverse complement strand
GTTCGTGATTTTTATGATTGCCATTCTGACTGGAGTTAGGTGAAATCTCAGGGTAGTTTTGATTTGCATCTCCCTGATTGCCAATGATGTGGAACATTTCCTCATACATTTATTGGCCATTTGTATTTCTTCTTTTGTGAAGTGTCTATTTAGATCCTTTGCCCATTTTTTGATTGGGTTATTTGCTTTCTTAGTTGCGGTTTTCTTGATTTCTTTGTATATCCTAGATATTAGACCTCTATCTGAAGTGTAACTAGCAAAAATTTTCTCCCTCTCTGTAGGCTCTCTGTTGAGGTTCTTGATAGTTTCCTTTGCTGTGCAGAAGCTCTTCAGTTTAATGCAATCCCATGTATTGATCTTCCTTTGAGCTGCTTGTGTTTTGGGGGTCTTGTTGAGAAAGTTTTTACCTGTGCCTATGTGTTCAAGTGTTGGTCCTATGCCCTAGCTGCAAGGTCTCTGGTCTGACTTCCAGGTCCTTTATCCACCTTGAGTTGACTCTTGTGCAGGGTGAGAAAGTGGGGTTTATTTCGATTTTCCTGCATATGGTTAACCAGTTTTGCCAACACCATTTTTTAAAGAGGCTATCTTTTTTCCAGTGTATACTTTTGGCTCCTTTGTCAAAAGTCAGTTGACTGTAAGTCTGTGGGTCTGTTTCTGAGTCTTCTATTCTGCTCCATTGGTCTATGTGTCTATTTTTGTGCCATTACCATACTGTTTTTATTACTGTGGCTTTGTAGTAAAGTTTAAAGTCAGGTATTGTGATGTCTCCTGCATGATTTTTATTGCTAAGAACTACTTTGGCTATCCTGGGCTTTTTGTTTTTCCAGATGAATTTAAGGACTGATTTTTCTATGTCTGTGAGGAGCGTCCCTGGCAATTTCATGGGTATTGCATTGAATTTGTAGATCAGTTTTGGGAGGATGGCCATTCTGATGATATTTATCTGCCTATCCAAGAGCATGGTAGATCCTTCCATCTTCTAAGGTCTTCATCGATTTCCTTCTTCAGCTTTCTGTAAGTTTCCCTATAGAGGTCTTTAATCTCCTTGGTTAGGTTTATCCCTAAGTATTTTATTTTTCGGGGTGCTATTGTGAGTGGAATTGCTTTCTGGATTTCTTTTTCGGTTGATTTATGGTTGGTATATAGAAAGGTTGATTTTTGTATCTGGACACCTTACTGAATTTGTCGATCAGTTCTATGAGTTTTTTTGGTTGAGTTTGTTGGGTCTTCTAAGTATAGTATCATGTCATCTGCAAAAAGGGATAGTTTTAGTTCTTCTTTCCCTATTTTTACCCTTTTGATTTCCTTCTCTTGCCTTATTGCTCTGGCTAGAGTCTCGAGTACTATATTAAACAGAAGAGGTGATAATGGACATCCTTGTCTTGTTCCTGTCTTTAGTGGGAACTCTTGCAGTTTGCTTATGAGAAGAGACAAAGCAGGTAATTTTTTACTAGTAAAAGGAACAATCCATCAAGAGGAAATAACAACTATCAACATCTATGCCCCAAACATAGGTGCAGCCACTTTCATAAAACAAACTCTATATGATATAAAGACACACATAGATCCCAATACACTAATACTAGGAGACTTCAATACTCCTCTTACATCTCTAGATGGCTCCTCTAAACAAAAGGTCAGCAGAGATGCCTCAGACCTAAAGGAAACCAAATGGACCTATTAGACACATATAGACTCTTCCACCCAACTACAACTGAATTCACATTTTTTCAGCTGCTCATGGAACCTTCTCCAAAATAGACCACATTCTCAGCCACAAAACGAACACCGGCAAATTCAAAAAATGCAACATAATTCCCTGTTTTGTTTGTTTTTATGGAACTGGGGATTGAATCCAAGGGCATTCTACCTCTGAGCTACACTCTCTGCCCTATTTTTCATTTTTTATTTTGAAACAGTGTCACACTAAATTGTGGAGGGCCTCAGTAAGTTGTGAGGCTGGCCTTGAACCTGTGATCCTCCTATCTCAGCCTCCCAAGTACTGGAATTACAAGCAAGTCCCACCATGCCTGCTTACCCTATTTCTATAATTGCAAACTAGAGACAAAAATACCTACCTTTTAAAGTTGTTGTAAGGAGAGAAAGAGGGACAGACAGATGTAACAGTGTGTGGGAGGGGGTTATTTTCTAACACATAATTAATATTCAACAAATGCTTGTTATTACCTAGATGCTTATAAATGATTGAAATACTTGTTAACTCCAATGGACTCCAGACATTGTATTTGCCATCTTAATATCCACCAAACTTGGTTGCCTGGCACTTCTTAAATCTGGAAACTTCCTGTTTAGTGTACTACTTGCATCAAATATGTCTGTGTATTCAAAGTCTCATTATCAAGAGCAAATTCTACAAAGTCTCAAAGTAGTGGCCCAATAGTTGTGTTCACAGGAATGCAGGTGGTTTCTAATTAGCCCTTTTATAAAACAGTGCTTGGGATTCCTTAAAATACTGGTTTCCCCAAACTATCAGACCAATGCATGTATATCTATGTTGATAGCGGCACAATTCAGAATTGCCAAACTATAGAACTGGCCACGATGTCCATCAACAGATGAATGGATTACAAAATTATGGGTTATGTACACAATGGAATTTTACTCAGCCATAAAGAAGAACAAAATCATGTTATTTGCAGGGAAATGGATGCAACTAGAAAACATGCTAAGTGAGATTAGTCATTCACAAAAAGTAAAAAATCATATGCTCTTCCTAATATGCAAAAACTAGGGAGAAAATGGGACATAAGAGAGACTCCAGTTGAAGAAGGATAAACCTTAGGTGAGCAAAGAAGTTGACCTTACTGAAGGTGATGGGGGGGAGAACACCCTAATGCACATGATGTACTTTCACAAACATATCAAAGTCAATCACTAAAGTGAACCTGAGAAGGAGGGAAGGAGAGAGGGAGAGGGAGTGGGGCAGGAATTGGGGAAGGGTTATATGAGAAATGTGTGCATGTATGCCTTTATCAGCTTGTACCTAACAAAGATGTATGATTACAGTGCACCAATTAAAAACAAACAAACAACAACAACAACAACAAAAAACCCACTGGTTTCCAACCAGGTTTGTAAACAGCTGAACTTCAAGTAGCATTCTGAAATTACATCCACATTTAGGAGTGAGTTCGGTGAGGAAAGGATGTCTTCTGCCAAATTCTCAAGTGAATCTTTAAATTTAAAAAGATTGAAAATAAATTAGTTATAAATGACTTTTTCTTAATTAACTTAGGCAGAGATTCAATTCATTGCACTACATGAAATGCAATTATCTTTTATCTGGCATTAGAATACTAGATCAATGCCCTTCAAGTTCTTCTGTACACAAATCACACAAGACTTTGAGTAAATACAGTTCTCACTGAGCAGACCTGGACTTGAGGAGGGGTGAGAAGTTCTTCATTTCTAACACATTTGGGGGCAATGGTCAGGCAGCAGGTTGGTACACCACAGACTGAGTAGCACCAAGGCTTCAATATTGTATTCAGACCTAAGGTTTCAATTCTGGCCATTCTACTTTTTATCACCAATCTTTGTTGTTCATTGCCTAGGTATCAAGTTGGGCTTCACCAATTGGTGAAGATTCTCAGACTAGCTTTTAAACTTTTGTAGTCATACCATCCTAACATGCATAACTTTGCAATTGATGTTGCATTCACAGCTTCCATGTGCAATAAACTTTTGACATAAATGTTTTCATATTGAATATCTTCTGAAGAGGCTCACATTGGTCTTATGAATGTTTTCATATTACATATCTTCTGAAGATCCCCTCTCATTTATGGTAGGAGACTTCTCTTAAAACACTATTCTATCTTTCCATTGACCTTAATCCTAATAAAGGTTTAAGGCCACCCAGGGAATTTAATAACATTGCTCTTGGTCTTGTGGTCACAAACATAATGAAGCCACAATGAGGTAGTTCATCTTTCCTGCTAAGCATCTTGGTTATACCCAAAGAATTCAACTGTAGCCATATGAATTTATCTAGCTTCACCTCAATACCTCATACTGACCATCTTTCTGGTCAATCTCTTACTTAGTCTACCTGATACTAGTAGTTTCATTTTTCTGACTTATCTGCTTATGTTCAGGACTACCATCATAGACCCCATCTGAAAACAACTGACATTTCTTATCCTATTTCTATACATTGAAAAGTATGAGAAAGTTTTTTTACCTGTGCCTATGTGTTGAAGTGTTGGACCTATGCCCTCTTGAGTAGCTGCAAGGTCTCTGGCTGGACTTTCAGGTCTTTGATCCGTCTTGAATTGACTCTTGTGCAGGATGAGAAGGTAGGGTATGTTTCTATTTTTCTGCATATGGTTAACCAGTTTTGCCAACACCATTTGTTGAAGAGACTATGTTTTTTCCAGTGTATGTTTTTGGCTCCTGGTTTGTTTCTGAATCTTCTATTCTGCTCCATTTGTCTATGTGTCTGTTTTAGTGCCAATACCAGGCTGTTTTTATTACTGTGGCTTTGTAGTATAGTTTGAAGTCAGGTATTGTAGTGTCTCCTGCATGGTTCTTATTGCTAAGAATTACTTTGGCTTTTCTGGGCTTTTTGTTGTTCCAAATGAATTTAAGGACTGATTTTTCTATGTCTGTGAGGAGTGACCTTAGTAATTTAATGGGTATTGCACGATAGGCACAGGTAAAAACTTTCTCAACAAGACCCCAAAAGCACAAGCAACTTAAAGGAAGATCAATACTGGGGATCAATACTGGGGATGAAACTGAAGAGCTTCTGTGCAGCAAAGGAAACTTTCAAGAACCTCAATAGAGAGCAGAGAAAATTTTTGCCAGCTACTTTTCTGATAGAGGACTAATATACAGAGAATATACTGAGAACTCAAGAAACTCACAGCTAAGAAAACAAATAGCCCAATAAGAAAATGGGCAAATGATCTAAATAGACACTTTGTAAAAGAAGAAATATAAATGACCAATAACATAATTAACAATCAGAGAGATGCAAATCAAAACTAACTTGAGATTTCACCTAACACCAACTAGAATGGCAATCATCAAAAACACAAACAACAAATGCTGGCAAGGGTATGGAGAAGTGGGAACCCTAGTACATTGAGAGAATGCAGATTAATGCAACCACTTTAGAAAACAATATGGAGGATCCTCAGACAAATGGGAATGAACCTACCATATGATCCAGCAATACCACCTCTGGGTATCTACCCAAAAGAAAGGAAACCAATCTATCAGACCAATGCATGTGTATCTATGTTTATGGCTGCACAACTCACAATTGTCAAACTATGGAACCAGCTAAAATGTCCATCAACAGATGAATGGAATACAAAACTATAGGATATATACACAATGGAATTTTATTCAGCCATAAAGAAGGACAAAATCATGTTGTTTACAGGGAAATGGATGGAATTGGAAAACATTATGTTAAGTGAGATTAGTCAGTCACAAAAAGTAAAAAATCGTATGCTCTCCCTAATATGCTGAAGCTACAGAGAAAATGGATCGTAAGAGGGACTCTAGATGAAGAAGACCTTAGATGAGCAAAGAATTTGACTTGACAGAAGGCAATGGGGGGAGAGGGAACACCCTTATGCACATGATGTACTTTCACAACATATCAAAGTCAATCACTAAACTGAACTTGAGAAGGAGGGAGGGGGAGGGAATGGGGCAGGAATTGGGAAAGGGTTTAATGAGAAATGTGTGCATATATGCCTTTACCAGCTTGTACTAATGAAGATGTATGATTACAATGCACCAATAATAAAAAAGTATGAAAAACTGATGAAAGGAATTAAAGATTCATATATAGGATGATAATAAGTTTCATGAATTGGAAGAGTAACATTATTAAAATGTTTAGCACACATACTTTAACAATATTAAAATATAATTTTACAACATTTATAGATGCAATACAATTCTCATAAAATTCCAGTTTCATTCTTCACGGAAATAGAAAACAAATACAAAAATTTACCTGAAATACAAGAGATCCTGAATATTCAAAGCCATCTTGAGTAAAAAAATCAAAGCTAGAGGCATCACAAATCCTGATTACAAAATATACAAAAGTATAATATTGAAATATAGGATTGATGTTTAAAAAAAGACCTATAAATCAGTGGAACATAATAAAAAGTTCAGAAATAAACCCACACAATATGGTAAAGTAATCTTTGATAAGGGAACCAAGAATATACAGTAAGGAGCAATATTTTCCTTGACAAAATGCTGTTAGGAATCCTGGATATTAACATAAAAAATAATAAATTTGGACCCTTATCTTGCATGATATACAAGAATCAGCTCAAAATTGATTAAAGATGTAAGCAGAAGACCTGAAATTCTAGACACCTAAAAGAATATAACATAAGGAAAAAGCTCCCTATCTTTGATCTTGGCAATATTTTTTAGATATGACCCCCAAAACACAGGTAACAAAAGCAATAATAAGTAAATAGAACTACTTTAAACTAAAAATTTCTTCAGAGCAAAAGAAATGATGAACAAAATGAAAAGGCAGTCTATGCAATAAGAGTATATATTTGTAAACTATATATCCGATAGGTGATTAGTGTCTAAAATATATACAGAACTCATTCAACTCAACAGCAAATAATAAATAACATGATTAAAAGTGGGCAAAGGACATATATAAACATCGTGCCAAAGAAGACTTACAAATGGCCAACAGGTATATATAAAAGTGCTCAGTATCACTAATCATTAGTGAAATTCAAATCAAAACCACAATAAGTTATCACTTTACACCTATTTTAGGATGGCTGTTATCAAAATGATAAGAGATAAACTTTGGTGTTGTATAGAGAAAGAAAAGAGAGCCCTATGCACTATTAGTGGGAATGTAAATTGATACAGCCATTGTGGAAAACTCTATGGGGTTTCCTTAAGATTTTTAAAATAGAATTATCAGACATTCCAGCACTCCCACTTCTGAGTATATATCCCAAGAAGATAAAATCACTATCTCAACAAGATATCTGTATTGCCATATTTACTATTTCATTACTCATAAAATCCAAGATATGGAAACAACCTAAGATTAATGGATAAGAAAACACACACACACACACACACACACACACACACACACAAAAGAATAATATTTAGTCATAAAAATAAGTCGGCCATTTGCAACAACATAGATGAAGCTGGAAAACATCATCTGATATAAACAGAAAGACAAATATATTGTATGATCCCATACATGTATCTACGAAAGCTTGAACTCATATAAACAGAGAGTAGAATGGTGGTTGCCAGGGACTGGGAGATTGGAGAAATGGAGAGATGTTAGAGAAAGGGTATAATCTTTCAGATATAAGATGAAAAATTTCTGTGGAATTTGATGCACAACATGGTAACTATATTTAATAGTACTGTTTTATACACATCCTCTCTTTCACTCCACTAAGGTTTCTCCTCCTTTGTCTGGAGTCCCTCCTGTGATGCATTTCCTCCTTAGCTTTTGCATATGAGTGGGAACATCGACCTTTCATGTTTTGTGATAGACTAATCTCAGTGAGCATAATATCCTCCAGTTCCATCCATTTCCTTGAAAATGACATAATTTTGTTCTTTATGGCTAAGTAAAATTCCATTGTGTACATATCTGATAGTTGTATAATCCAATCATCTTTTGATGGACATCTTGGCTAGTTAAATAGTTTGGCAACTATGAATTGTGCAGCTATAAACATAGATATGCGTGCATTACTATGGTAGTCTGCTTTCAATTTTTTTGTGTGTAGGTATACCCAGAAGTGGTATAGCTGGGTTATATGGTAGGTTCATTTTCAGTCTTCTGAGGACCCTCCACATTGTTTTCCAAAGTGGTTACACTAATTTGCAATCCCACCAAGAGTGTATCAGAGTTTCTACTTCTCCACATGCTTGCCAGAATGTATTATTGTTTGTGTTTTTAATCATTGCCATTCTAATTGAGGTCAGGTGAATTCTTAGGGTAGTTTTGATTTGCATCTCTCTGATTGCAAATGATGTTGTAAATTTTTTATATATTTATTGGTCATTTGTATTTCTTTTTTTGTGTGTTGTAATGCGGTGTAAGCCACAAGTCACAGAAGGAGGCTCATTATCCACCTCCTAGTTGCCTTTTATTGATATTATCAGAATAGATTCAGCTGGGGATTTGGGTAGATTTTTGCATAATATTTTTCATACTTAACTCGATCATATTTTATATATGTTTTGAAGATTAAAATGTTTCATTGCTTTTTTAGTAGCATGGTCTTATTAGTGACATTTTCAATTATGTGAGATTATGAGTTCTTTGAAGGAAAGAACCACCTTGATATGTCTCAGGCCTTAACATAATCCTGACATGTAGTAAATGCTCCAAAAATAATCCCTGAAAAAAATTATGTGTGTGTGTGTATGTGTGTGTGTATGTGTGTGTGTGTGTGTGTGTGTGTGTAGATTAGCTACATAATACAGGATGATTTTCATCTAGATCAGAGCCAGGAGTTTCTCATTTAAAACTTCTTGTGTGTTTTCCAGTTCATTTTATATCAAAGCACATAATTCACCAGTTTAATTGTCCAAATGATATTTGTACAGCAGCATCGTAAAGCTTCAGTTCATCAGAACACCTTTCATTGGGCAAAACTTTTAGCTTTAATCTGCAGCCAAAAGTCTTTTTTTTTTTTTTTTTTTTTTTGCGGTACTGGGGATTGAACTCAGGGGCATTCTACCTCCGAGCTATACCCCCAGCCCTATGTTTTATTCTTTATTTTGAAACCGAGTCTCACTAAGTTGCGGAATGCCTCGCTAAGCAGCTGAGGCTGGCGGCGAACCCAGATCGTCTGGTCTCAGCCTTCCAAATGCTGGGATTACAAGCGTGCGCCACCACGCCGGCCTCAAAAGTCTTCTAATATGTAACAGTCTATTTTGTATTAGCAGGCCCAGCACACAGAACATATGGTAAAACTATTGTTATGAGACAAAACCAAATTCTAGCCATCAAACAAATTTTACAGGCTGGTTAATAAAAAATAAGCTGTCAGGTTCTACCATCTCAAATCTAAAAATATTCCATTAAAACCCCTGTGTCACTTAATAGGGAAACAGAGACCAGTAAGAGTAGATGGTGAGAACCAAGCTAGATGAGTGTGTTCCAGCCTCATCTTACTTGGCTTGTTCTGCTCTTTTCTTCCCATCCTCTGCTTATCCCTCTACCTCTTTATCTACATCTCTTGAGCACCTGTTACACTCGGGAATTTCCAACAAACTGCCTACACTAAGGTAGTCGGGACTTCTGATCATCTCTTTCAAAAGGTCTGAAATCGAAACAAAAATGGAAAATCATTAAAATTAAAAACTGAGACCGGTGTAAGTGGTAAGTAAACCCTGTGTATGCTACTGAGCTGGAAGTGGCCATGTGGAAACAAACATAAGAGATAATAAAATGGAAGCTAGAATTGAAGCTTTTCACCTCTGCTTTTCACCTCATAAACATGTTAATCAGAAACTCTGGAGAGTCTTATCTTCTTTCATACTTACTTTGAAGGAAAAAGCATCAGTATTAGTTAAATTGACCCAAATTGGGCAACACAAAGTCTCTTTCATATAGTAAATGCACTTCACAGTTTCCTCCTCTGGCAGTTCCCTTCCTCCCTCCCACCTCCCCATCACCCTTCTATTTAAGCTGAAACTCCTTGTTTTATATTTCTGGAGTAGATAGAAAGTGTAATCACCTGCATGTAATTAACCTAGACACATACTGATTGAAAAAAAAAAAAACTGTCCTCTAAATAACAGGAAAGAAAAGTGGACATCCAGGAGGGATCTCAATGCTATTATTCATCTTAACCTTTAACCAGCTACCAATTCACCTTATTATCTATTTCAGTAAGATAATTAAAATATTTCAACCTGGGTCATAAACTATGTTCTTTTCATAGACATTAGAGTATGTAATTAACCCACTTTCTTTAAGTACAACTCCAAAATTAATTGAATAGCAAAAACAAAAGCAAAACAATAACAACAACAAAAACAGTACTAAGCTAACTTCTCAGTCTATGAACATTGTCTCACTGGTAGGATAAGCAAGCCCATTTGTTGAACACACCCCTTTTATGTTCTAAGATTAAGTTAAATGGCTTTTAAATCTGTTTTCCCACAATGGTAAACTTACAGAATCTCAAATACGTGGAAATGAGTTTCCAGAAACCCAGCAACTTCATTTATTAGAAATGGGAGATGCAGCATTGCCTATTCAAATATTTTTCATTGTTATATACTCAGTATGTAAATAGTAAATAAAGGTCTTGGTGGGTATTTTCTCCAGACCTGAACTTGGGCTTTAACAAGAAAGTTGTAATTATATCTCACATAATGTTGTTTGTTTATTTGATTTTGAAATAAAGTATGGTGAACACTAATAATTCCATGATTTAGTTATGCAATCTTTCAACTGTGGTGTTAAGAAACACTGAGCTTTCTTACATTTTTTTTGTTTGAAATGGTATTAGAATGTTAACTCAGTTCAGATTCTATGTTGTTGTGAACAGCAAGCCTCTGTTGAGCTTGGTGCTATGAAGAGTCACAACTTTTTTTTTTTCTTTCTCTCACATGTGAGGCCTCCAGAAACTACATACAAGGCAAGAGACAGGATTCCTATTCTCTATCCCTCATGCAGCATGCCCACTTTACTAACTAATCATTTTACTAAGTAATCATGATAGGTGGGCTTAAAGAGTTTGGAAAGAATAAAATGAATGGATCCCCTATAGTTGCACCAAAATAGTAAAAGAGAAACTCAAAGTTCAAGTACCTAGCTAGCATACACTTAACAGATAGTGTATCAGTTATCTTTCTTGATATAGCTAATAATCCTCAAATGTGGTGGCTTACAACATAAATAACTATGCATCATCTATATCATTTCTGTAGGATGGGAGGGTCTGGCTTGGGTTCTGTCACAGGTTACAACCAAGATATTGTCCAGGACTACAGTTGCTAAAAGCTTGGCCAGCTGAAGGATTCCCTCCAAGGGGCCGAACATACATGGCTGTCCAGTAGGTATGGATGATTTGTGGAAGACCTCAGTTGTTCTCAGCATAGACCTCTACTCAAACTGTGTGACTGTCTTCGAGGCATGGCAGCTAGCTTTTCCCAAAGTGATTCATGTAATACAAAGGGGAGAAGCGGCCATGCCTTTTATAATCTAGCCTGGGAAGCTACTTTCCATCACTTCTGTGCTACCTTGTTGGTCATCTGGCTCAGCTGACTCAGTGTGGGAGGGCATGCATGAGAATGCAAACCCCAAGAGTCAAGGGTCACTGGTATGTCATCTTGCAGGTTGGCTAGCACAGCTAGTATGTACCCCTCTAATCATTTCTTTATAATATTAGCATATTCTTATGTTAGGACAGGCTTTTGTTTTTTGTGTTAATTTTAAACAGTAGTAACAATCAGCATAAATAAAGCCAATTTTCTTCCTTCTGTTCCTTTCTCTCAGCCCTTCCCACCACCATCACATGGTAAGCATGAACTAACTCTTGAAATTTTACAAGAATAAATTCTCTTCCAAGATGTGGAGGCTCTTTTTAGTTTCTCTGTTTTTTCTAGCTAAGCTCTTCTGGGAAGGGAACTGCAGTTCATTCACTGAGGAAATGAACTCCCACTCTCAAGAAAGGCATTCATTCATCTCCTGTGTTCTCTTCTTTTCAGAATAGTGGTTTTCAACCATGGCTGTACATTACAATCGCCATGGGTAGAGCCTAGGCTTTTTAAAAACACGCTCAGGCATTTAATCTCATTTAACAACCACCTATTTAGCACTTGCTAGGCACTGTTCTAAATGATTTCCAAGTATCAATTATTTAATTCTCAGAACAAGCCTATGAGGTAGATATTATTACCCCCCTTTTATAAATGAGGAACTTGAGACACCAAATGGTTATTTCACTAAAGCTAGACAGCAATTACATAGAAGAAACAAGATTCCAGGTGGTTCTAATATGCTCTGTGATTAAGTATCACTACTCCTACTGTTCATTAAATTTTGGAGGCCTTCTTTGAATGATAATATGCAGGCTCCATGACCAGAAAAAGAATGCATAGATGATACAAAATAGTGTTGCATGTATTCTCCCAGGAAGGTATATACAAATTCCCTATAGTCCATTTTTAAACTTTTTCCAAAGATCCATGAACCTCAGGTTCAGAATATTTTCTTGCTAAAATGGTGGTTCTTCCTGGACCAACAGCATCAGTCTCACCTGGGAAGTTGGTAAAAATGCAAACTCTTGGACATCACCTCATATAAATCTGAAACCCTGACAGTGGAAGTCCAGCAATCTGTGTTTTAATAAAACCTGCAGACAAATCTAATATGCCCCAAAATTTGAGAAACACTGCTCTAGAGGGCTCCTGTGGAGAAGCAAGTGAATTTGGTGAACTGTCATAGCTTCATAGTTCTTTGTAGATATCTCATTAATTTTACCTCACCATTGTACAAGTAGAAATTATCCTCTGTTAAAACTTAATTTCTAGCCAGGTGCAGTGGCACACACCTGTGATCCCAGTACATGTGGGAAGCTGAGACAAGGAGGATCACAGAAATACAAATTAAATAAAAATATGCCAAGTTTTTTTTTTTTTTTTTGCGGTTCTGGGGATTGAACTCAGGGATGTCCTACCTCCGAGCTATACCCCCAGCCCTATTTTTTATTCTTTATTTTGAAACTGGGTCTCACTAAGTTGCGGAGTGCCTCACTAGGTAGCTGAGGCTGGCTGCGAACCCGGATCCTCCAGTCTCAGCCTCCCAAATGCTGGGATTACAAGCGTGCGCCACCATGCCTGGCTAATAAAAATATAAATTTTATGAAACATGGATAAGGAATCATTTTGATAAGGATAAAAGTGATAAATTCTCAGGCTAGATTTATTGCTCTACATATGTGTGTATAATATAATATATATGATATGTAAATGTGTATTTTTAAATTATGGTCATAATGCTCTAAACTGATGTTATGACCCACTGACAGGTTGAAGCCAGCAGTTTAAAAGCACTGCTCTTGACATAACAAGCTTTTCAGAACCATTTCAGTCCCATTTACAGTTGAATACTCACTACTATTAAAATAATCATTGGATAATTTAAAAATATACTACATAGTACAATCTTACATCTTACAAAAGATATAGCCATATACATTTTATATCCACAAACTTGCCAATATGATAGAACATATACATAATTTTCTTAATTACATTTGGGAATTTAACAGTATTTGGGGCCTGGCCTATTTTGTGTACTAAGGTCTTAATTTTTAAATATATATAATGAAAATATTATATTTCCAGAAGAGAAATATAATGAGTGCAATCAAGAAAATAAAGTCATTAGCTGAAAATAAGGCAATAAAGGTAACTGCAGTTTTCATATGTCAATATAACAACATAATATATGATAATTTATGTGAAAAGAAAAGATTAATTTTCATTTTATCCTTATGGCTTTCCTTTATTAATAATTCAGATAAGTTCAGATTTTTCTTCCTTGTTAGCTGTTCTTAAGGAGAAAAAATGTTTAGGGAAAAAACAACTTGAAAGTCATCATTAAAATTAGTTTAGAAAAATTCAAAATAAAAATATTTAAATGCCATAGCCTTAGATACTAATCACTGCCTTATTGCCCCTTATAGATATTAATGACAACATTATTTAGAAACAAAAGAACATTATCTACACTATTTGACTTTGAATTATGAAATTTGTAAATTTAATTATCTTCTCATTAAACCAAAGCAATCCACTGGGAAAGAGGAATGAAATCAGCAGGGGGGAGGAGGAAAGGATAAGAAAGGTACTGGAGAGTAAAGTTAAACAAATTATACTTTTATATATGCATGAATATGTCATAATGAAGCCTACTGTTGTGTATAATTAATATGCAACAATTAAAGAAAGAAAGAAAAGAAAAAAATAAAAGCATTCTGAAGCCCAGTAATATATATGGAAATATAGAGTAGCCAAAGGATAAAAATAGCTATGACTATTTATGTAATACCATGATGAAAAATCTTTGTTTTTAGAGATTGCTGATACCCATCCAGAGAAAATATTTTGGCAACAAAGGAAAACTGGTGAGGAAATGAGAGTTGGCATGTTACCAGCTTTATAGAAACTTTCTCCTGATAAAAAGCTCAGGAAACCATGTCTTTTGCTCTGTTTTATCTGGAGACCTCCTAGGGAAAGCTCTGAAGAGACAACCTTCTGTTGGTTCTCCTGTGGTGATTGTCAGTTATAAATGTCACTTGCTTACAACTTAAGGAGAAGGGAAAGGACCTACTGAAAGCCTCTTTATGCTTTAAATCAGAGCTTTTCAAGCCTGACAGATAACATGCATATGTGTTATACAATCAAGAAAAAAGTCAAGTACAATGTGATCTCACTCAAATGTGCAATGTAAATTAGTCTCATGCAAGTTGAGAGTAGAATGGTGATTTGCACAGGAAGGGGACAGTAGTGGCAAAAGAGGAATACAGAAAGGTTGATGGATGGTAATAAGTTATGGTCAGACAGGTGTAAGAAGGCCTGGATGCTCAATAGAGTGTTCAATAGAGTGGTTCTAGTTGGTCAGAATGACCAACCATCCAACAACCATGCAACACTGAGTGATTGTCATGTCAACTCAATGCCTCAATTTCTTCCTCTGAAAATTCAGATTGCATGTAAGGCTTAATGAGATCCTATGAGTGGTTAGAGAATTTCCTAGCACCATTACTAAGTAAATACTAGCTTTGATGATGATGATGATTAAAGTCCTCACTTGAAAGGAGGATTTAATGCTAAAACCTGAGTTGAAACCCATTGAACTAGATGCATTCTAAAGCCCTACTAAGTTAATAATCTATGCTTTATTAATGACCTAGAAACCAAATTTCTTATCCTCCTAGAATAAATGGAGTATATGAAGCATAACATTTTATAAAACTCCAGAGGATGACAGGATGATTTATTTCTTCTTTAATAAAAATGTATAGTACTACCTTTCTGATTGAAAAAAGTAATTATAAGAAATTAGAAGATAAAAGAAGCACATGGAATATTAATAACACCAGGTCTCACTATACTAATATATATGTATATATATGTGTGTATATATACATGGGTAGATACAAATAAAATTTATATTTACATACATATATACTTATTTATATATGTTTACATAATTTTATATAAATACATGTGTAACTTTAATTTTGCATAATTAACTGAAATATTCTTTATGAGAAAACAATGCATTGTATTGTATTCCACTATTGTTTTGTTATTGACTTTTTTCAGCCATACTCATTCCTTTTTTTTTTTTTTTTTTTTTTTGGTACTTGGGATTGAACCCAGGGGAATTCTACCTCTAAGCTACACCCCCAGCCCTTTAATTTTTTTTCAAAATAGGATTTCCTTAAGATACTGAAACTGGCCTTGAACCTACAATCCTCCTGTCTGTCTTCCAAATACTGAGATCATAGGCAGGTGCCACTATGCCTGGCTTCAGTCATACTCATTCTTGATTTGGGCAATTTTCCACTATTTACAAGTCATTTTTTAGGAAGTGTACATGTTTATACATTCTACACCCCTGTATGGCCACCTCTCCATTGTACTTTAATGACAACATGGCTAAGTATACAATTCTTTGGTCATACTTGTTTTTATCCAAAACTTTGCACTTTATTGTGTCTATGTTGGTGTTATAGCAAAAGAATGAAAGACAATGATATGTTTTTCTTTTTATACAACATTCTCTGTTTTATTTTAGACTAGATGCTAATTAGGTTTTTTTTCTTTATTTCAGAGGTTGAAAATATGGGGAAGTTGCTTTCATAGTCACTTTTGCTTGCATGGGTACTTAAAATTTGTATACTCAGATAATGCTTCAGCTTTTAAAACTTCATTCTCTTGTTTCTATCTCACAAAAAAAATCAAATCATGTCATTCTTCTGCTCATAACCCTCATTGCTCAGGTTGAAATGCAGAGTCCTCACCCTGGTCTCTAAGGCCCTGTACTGGTGCGAGAAGCTCTCCCTCTGAACTCACACCAGCCACTCTAGGCTCATCCCTTTGCCACAGACTCTCTGACCTCTAGCGCTTCCCCAGTCACAGTTGATATACTTCCCCCCAGGGATCTGAATGTATGTTCCCTGGCTTTGAATGCCCTCTCCCTGGATATCCACTTCAGTTCTCCAAAAAGGAGGGCCTTGCCACTTACAAAAGAGAAAAATAGAACCATCTCCAATCTATCATCCACCAATATGCATTTTCATCTATCACCCACTCCCATGTCCATTATAAGTTCCAGGAAAGGGCCTTTTCTGTATTGTCCATTGCTGTAATCTCAGCACCTAGACAAGTACCTGTGGATAGTAGGTACTTAACAAATAGATTGCATGAGTGCTAAATGAGTGATTTGTGCATGGATGCCACTACCATCCTTTACCTCATAATGATGTATGATAATAATGAACCACTAAATTTTTTAAAAAAATCACATGAGTGGATTCCTCAGTTAAGTTACCTGGTAGGCAGCCGATGCCACCTCTGAAGTGGGTAGATGCAAGCACAGCAGCAGAATCGTAAGCTCATGTGTCCTTTGGTCCTTTGTGTGCTTCCAAGAAGCTGATTCTAATGTGCTCCTATTACCCAGTGGTGCATCCTCCTCCTGCTTAACCCTTCCTGCTCTGGTGATTGATCAAGTATAATGGGTTTCTGTCTTCTTTTACAGTAGGTATTCATGCATATGCTTCTTTCCTTTCATCCAGTACCATGCTTCCCAGATGGTATAATTCTCTAAAGTTTCTTACATGTGAATGTCATCATTCCCTGAAGTCTAAGCTCTTAAAGAATTTTCTAAGGATAGAATGAGACAATGCTAAAAGTGCTGTAGTGTATTTACATGGTTGTGCACATATCACTGTGGTTTAAATTTAGAACATTTTTATCATCACAAAAAGAAATGTGTACCCATTAACAGTCACTTCCTGAAACCTCCAATAAGTTGTACACTTTCAATAAGTGAACCTCATGGTATGTAAATTATACCTTAATGTAACTCTTAAAAATAATTTATATAGTGTTATATAAGTGTTTTTAACTATTATGACTAGAAGATGAATATAGAAATCTCTGAGGGCAACAAGTTGAATCAGTATTCTTTTCTAAATTACCCATCTTTCATTTCTTTATCTTTTAAAACAAAATTACTTCTTTATCACATTATTCATTATGTCTTTCAACCATAACAGACAGTTATTTCTCAGAAACTATGAAAAGCAGTTCCAAGCTGGGCATGGTGTTGCACTGATGTAATCCCAGTATTTAGGAGGCTGAGACAGGAGGATCCCAGGTTCAAGGGCAACCCAGCAATTTATCAAGACCCTCAGCAATATAGTGAATCTTGTTTCACAATAAAAATAGTTGGGGATATAGCTCAGCAGTAGAATGCTCCCAGGTTCAATTCTCAGTATCAAAATAAATAAATAATAAAAATAAAATAATAAAAGCAGTTCCATGTAAATAAAATGTGGAAATATGCAGCTATATTCAGCCTGAAAATATTACCTATAACTAGTATTTCTCATCATTTCTCTTTATCAAGTTCATTTACATATAATATAATACAGGTAAATAATTTACATTATGCATAGATAGTGGTATTTGTGAATATTTATTCACTTATAATTTTAATTAGTTTTTTCTTAACTTAATTCTACCCAAATTCATTACTTTCAGATCTCTATATCATTATTTAACTCTATGGGAAATTGATATTGAAACTCTGAAGCCAATATATGTGACAGTAATGCTATTTTGCTATTCCTTAAATTTATTTCTTATTTGTTAAGGAGAAATACATCAAATCACTTCAGAAGTATCTGGAAGTGAAAGTAATGTGGTTCTAAGAGATTTTATTTAAATAATAAAATTGATTTTAATGGTACTTTGTACTTTACAGTTAAAAAGGCATATATAGATACTTATTTACATATATATTGTATATGTATGTATATATACACACATGTATATGCATATATAAACATATACATATATGTATATAGACATATATATATACATATAATGAAAAGAACATTTGTCACTAAAACTTTCATTGTCAAAATAATATGGCAGTTTGAGAGTATAAACATAAGAACAAATGTAGAATTGACTCTCACTTTATTTTTAAAGCATACTTCACAGTCAGTCATGTATTTAACCATAAAGCAATCTCTAATAGTATGTTGACATATTTGACAAGTAGAGGCCCAGGTTCCATATTTTTTTTGTGTGAATAAGGAAAAATAAAATATCTATTCATTATTCTCTTCTAAGTTACCATTTATCAATTTTTATTCCACTTAACTCAGAGTAATAAAGCATTATTGCATTCAGTTTTTTACTTTTCACATTATGATAATGCCTTAAGTATCTTGGTTAGTACTTAACAAACAAACTTAACTGGTATCAGCTATCAAATTTTTAGATAATGTGTGGTAAAATGTAATAAGATTGTGTCACTATTAATCTTTGCTTATTTATTTCATATTACATTTTATCTTTTATTTATAAGTTCAGACACTTTTTAAATGTGCTAGTTGCTCATACTCATTAGTCTATTAAGTTCCTCAACATCCTATGAAGTAAATCAGTTTCAAACATTATTAATTGAAATTAAGGTACACAGAGGTTAAATGATTTGTCAAATCATATTTTCTATGTCATTTCTTTTATAAATAACCCATATTTCCTATGCAATTTATTTTTATAAATTTGAGATAACTCTTCTATCTGTGTGTACCTCCAGGGATATTTATGGGGAGAGGGATGGCTTTGATTCTCTCTGGCAGAGACCGAATAAAACTGTATGAGAATTTAAATCACATTTTCTTGCCACAACCCATGAGATTGACAACTGCACTAAATAGTATCTCAGGAATTTCAAGAAGTAGAATGAGTCTACTAGGTGATAGAAGTCTGTCATTCATCTATTCCACAGAGAGGTTCTAACATTTGGTAACAATATTTGAATAGCTAATGTAACTTAGGTAGCAGTTGGTACTGATTTGGATAGATCTTGCCTAGTGACCCAAGTCTACATTTCAGATATCATGAACTGTGCTGCAAATTCCCTTTGGAGAAGACCTGGACAGGGGATAACAACAGATGCAATATCACATCTTGTCAGTATATGCTAGTGTGTTACAATATATAGCTCTTTGGTTGTATTTATTTTAAACTCTAAAGTTTGATGAAATATTTTTATAATTATTCTTTTTTTTTAAATTTTTAATTGGTGCATTGTAATCATACATCTTTGCTAGGTACAAGCTGATAAAGGCATACATGCGTACATTTCTCATTTAAGCCTTCCCCAATTCCCACCCCACTCCCTCGCCCTCCCTCCTTCTCAAGTTCAGTTTAGTGATTGACTTTGATATGTTTGTGAAAGTACATCATGTGCATTAGGGTGTTTCCCCTACCCCCATAACTTCCATTAAGTCAAATTCTTTGTTCACCTAAGATTTCTCCTTCTTCATCTGGAGTCCCTCTTATGCCCCATTTTCTCCATAGGTTCTGCATATTAGGGAGAGCATATGATGTTTTACTTTTGGTGACTGACTAATCTCACTTAGCATAATGTTTTCTAGTTCCATCCATTTCCCTGCAAATGACATGATTTTGTTCTTTATGGCTGAGTAAAATTCCATTGTGTACATATCCCAGTGTTTTGTAATCCATTCATCTGTTGATGGACATCTTGGCTGGTTCCATAGTTTGGCAATTGTAATAGTGATAAACACAGATACACATGCATTGGCCTGATAGTTTGGTTTCCATTGTTTTGGGTAGATACCCAGAAGAGGTATTACTGGATCATATGGTAGGTCCATTCCCATTCGTCTGAGGATCCTCCATTCTGTTTTCCAATATGGTTGCACTAATTTGCAATCTCACCAACAGTGTATTAGGGTGCCCACTTCTCCACTCCCTCACCAGCATTTATTGTTGTTTGCGTTTTTGATGATTGTCATTCTGATTGGGGTTAGGTGAAATTTCAGGGTAGTTTTGATTCACACCACTCTGATTGCTAATGATATGGAACATCTCCTCATACATTTATTGGCCATTTGTATTTCTTCTTTTGTGAAGTATCTATTTAAATCCTTTGCCCATTTTTTGATTGGACAACTTATTTTCTTAGCTGTGAGTTTCTTGAGTTCTCTGTATATCCTAGATATTAGACCTCTATCAGAAGAGTAGCTGGCAAAAATTTTCTCCCACTCTGTGGGCTGTCTGTTAAGGTTCTTGATAGTTTCCTTTGTTGAACAGAAGCTCTTCAGTTTAAGGCAATCCCAAGTATTGACATTCTTTTGAGTTGCTTGTGTTTTGGGGGTCTTGTTAAGAAAGTTTTTACCTGTGCCTATGTGTTGAAGTGTTGGGCCTATGCCCTCTTCAGGTAGATGCAATGTCTCTGAACTGACTTCCAGGTCTTTGATCCACCTTAAGTTGAATCTTGTGCAGGGTGAGAATTGGGATTTATTTCCATTTTCCTGCATATGGTTAACCAGTTTTGCAAACACCATTTTTTAAAGAGGCTATCTTTTTTCCAGTGTATATTTTTGGCTCCTTTGTCAAATATCAGTTGACTGTAAGCACGTGGGTCTGTCCTGAATCTTCTATTCTGCTCCATTGGTTTGTGTGTCTGTTTTTGTGTCAATACCATGCTGTTTTTATTACTGTGGCCTTGTAGTAGAGTTTGAAGTCAGGCATTGTGATACCTTCTGCATGGTTCTTGTTGCTAAGAACTACTTTGGCTATTCTGGGCTTTTTGTTGTTCCAAATGAATTTAAGGACTGATTTTTCTATGTCTGTGAGGAGTGATGTTGGTAATTTCATGGGTATTGCATTGAATCTGTAGATCACTTTTGGGAGGATGGCCATTTTGATGATATTTATTCTGCCTATCCAAGAGCATGGAAAATCTTTCCATCTTCTAAGATCTTCATCAATTTCTTTTTTCAACTTTTTATAGTTTTCCTTATAGAGGTCTTTTACCTCTTTGGTTAGGTTTATCCCTAAGTATTTTATTTTTCAGGGTGCTATTGTGAGTGGAATTATTTTCAGGATTTCTTTTTCAATGGATTTATGGTTGACATACAGGAAAGCTTCTGATTTTTTAAGAATGATTTTGTATCCAGACACTTTACTGAATTTGTTGATCACTTCTGTAAGTTTTCTGGTTGACTTTGTTGGGTCTTCTTAGTATTATATCATGTCATCTGCAAAAAGAGATAGTTTTAGTTCTTCTTTCTCTACTTTTACCCCTTTGATTTCCTTCTCTTGCCTTATTGCTCTGGCTAGAGTCTCAAGTACTATACTGAACAGAAGTGGTGATAATGGACATCCTTGTCTTGTTCCTGTTTTTAGTGGGAACTCTTGCAGTTTTTCTCCATTTAATATGCTATTGGCTGTGGGCCTCTTGCATATTGCCTCTATGATGTTGAGGTATGTTCCTTCTATTCCAGTTCTCTGCAGTGCTTTTGCATTAATGGGTATTGGATCTTGTAAATGCATTTTTCAGCCTCAATTGAGATGATCATGTGGTTTTTTTCTTTGATTCTGTTTATGTGGTGAATTACATGGTTTGTTTTCTGTATGTTGAACCAGCCTTGCATCTCTGGGATGAAACCAAATTGGTCATGGTGTATAATTTTCTTGATGTGGTTTTGAATGATCATTGCTAGTATTTTGTTTAGCATTTTTGCATCTAAGTTCATGAATGATATAGGCCTATAGTTTTCTTTTCTTGAGTTGTCTTTATTTGACTTTGTTATCAATATGATAGTGGCTTCAAAGAATGTGTTTGGGAGGTTTCAATTTCTTTCTATTTCACAGAATAGTGTGAGGAATATTGGATTAGCTCTTCTATAAATGTTTTATAAAATTCACTTGGAAAATCATCTGGTCCTGGGCTTTTGTTTGATAGTAAACTATTTATTGCTATTTCTATCTCTTTGATTGTTATTGGTCAGTTTAAGTTTTCTATATCTTCTTGACTTAATTTTGGATCTGCGTGGATATTTTCAGCTTTTAAATATCTGTTCTCTATGTTAGATTTTAGATCATGTCTTTTGCATTCTTATTTCTCTCTCTGTCAAGGCAGGCATGGAATTCCACTGGTGTCTCTCCTGCTGTAAGCTTGTGTATCTGAGCTCTCCACAGGGCCTTTCTGCATCTCTCTCTCTGTCTCTCTGCCTTTGCTGGTGGCAAGAGTGCAGTCTAAATGCCAGGAATTTTCCAGGGTGCCTGGAAGGCTCTATGCCCTGTGTGCACTGGATCCCTCCCGCACTTCTAGAATAGAGGATGGCTGAGTCTGTCCTTTGTATAGGTGCCTCCATCCCTCGGGAGTTTAAATTAACTTACAGATCCCTACTGCTCTGGCTCCAGTGGGAGTGATATGAGGGGTGTCCTCACCACAGGCTTAAGCTGGTTTTCCTGATTACTATTGATCCTATGGGGATATGCTACTTGATTAGGGTGTGGAGTTTTGTAGTCGCTTACTCCACATCTGGTCACTGGGTGCGCAGGATGTCATTGGAAATCTTGGTGCTAATAGCCCCATTCTAGGCACCTGGCTCAATGGCAGCTGCCGCTCTGCAGCATGTGTCACTGCCACATGCGCACCAGCTCCTTTGTTCTCCCTGGTCTGCTTTCTGGATTTTGTTTAGCTGCTTTTATTTATTTGTTCACTTTTTTTTTTCCTTCCATCATGAAGCTGCTTTTGTGGCAGTTTTGATTCAAGCTCTGCAGTCCAGTTGATCACTGCTCTGGCTCTGGAAGGAGAGGTGAGCTGGGGTGACCCCACTGTGGGCTTATTCTGGTCATACCAGGCGTTCTGGTCACTGTCGAAGGTGTGGGGATATGCCGCCTTTTTAGGATGTGGAGTTCTTGAGTTGCTTACTCCACGTCTGGTCCCTGGGTTGGCAGGAGGTCGTTAGATATCTCGGTGTTAGTAGACCCCATGCCGGGCAGCTGGCTCAATTCCCGCCACAGCTCTGTGGCATGACACCGCTACTGCACAGATGGGCTCCTTTGCTCTCCTTGGTCGGCTTTCTGGGTTCTCTTCAGCTGTATTTCAACTCTTGTTGCTTTGTTCACTTTTTTGTTGCTTTTTTTCTTCTGTCAAGAAGCTGCTTTTATGGCAGATTTGATTTGAGCTCACAGCACCTGAGGAGAGGTGTTTCACTCAGACGCCACCTTGGACTCTCCTCATAATTATTCTTATAAGATTCACATTCTGTAAAACAGATTCACTTATAGTAAGATATGTATTACATACAGTCTATGTAACAGAAGTTGATTGCAACTGAGGAGGTAGCTTTGACAACCATTGGCTTTAGATTGTGTTACTTTTTCTTTAAAGTAGCATTTTCTAGAATTCAGAATATCCTATAGTTATGATGACTATATCTTTTAAACATGACAACATGGTCTGACAAGAGAGAAATTCTATATAAAGAAGTACACTATATATAAAATAAAAGTGTTAGAGAATTCAGATCACATGATCTCAATAGCTGTAATATTATTGTGCATCAATTATTCTACAAGATATAAATTTAAATTTCTATTGAAAAAATAGTCTTAAGTTGTGAATTGATCTATAATTTGTATTTAAATATACTCCTAATACTAACAAAAGATATTACTCATGTATTTGACTATTTAATTAACAATATTAATATGCAGTCTGTATCAGATACTATGCTAAAATACTTAGGACTAAAACATTTCATTGAACTTCTGCCTTTATGTAGCTCATATTCATGATAGGACATAGATATTAATCAAATATTTACATTCACTTAGGTACAAATAACCATAAAACCTGCTATAAAAGATGAGAATATGGTGGTAGAAGACTATTTGATAGAGCTATTTTATTTTGTTGATAGATTCAGAAAAGTGTTACCTAAGGAAGTAATTTTTGACATGAGATTTCAAGAGCAAGCAAGAGTTAACCACTTGAAAAGGGATGAGAAAAATTATTTTAATGAATAAATGTTAAAGCAATAAATGCATAGCAAAATATTTTCTTTTCTTATACTTTCGTTGGTGAATTATAGTCTCACATCATAATGCAGTTCACAGTGATGGTGACATACATGCACACAGCATTTGGTGGGCTTTCCCCCAACTCCCTACAACCCCCTTCTCCATACAGGATGTTGAGGTTGGCATTGGTATTCTTACATGTGTACTTAATGTTGATGGAAGTGTTTCCTTCATTGATTCTCCCTTTCCACCTGCCTCTCCTACACCACCTCCCTGGCTCCACTGGAGTTTCTCCTCCATTATCTGAAGTCTCTCTGGTATCCTGATTATTTCTTAGCTTCTGCATATGAGAGAAAACATATGACCCTTCACTTTCTATGCCAATTTTAAATATTCACCACTGGTCCTGTAAATCCATAGCCTATAATATTTGGAATTTGCATTTCTTTGTTGGCTGCCTGCAATGAGATTATTTGCTTTCTGCACATATGCACTCATCAATTTGTCATGTCTGGTAACGATGATTTCTTCATCATTGTAAATTTGTCCTCTTGCACAACTGCTCTTACCAGTCACCATTTAGCCTCAACTACTTCTTTGTGTTGGCAAGTGCCCAGAAAGTTCCAAAAGAGGAAGTATGTGTCCATCTTTAGCTATTTGATTGTGCTTATGGTATTTTAGTCATGAAACAGTTTCCAGCTGGCAAGCTTAACATGCATATTCAGTAGCATCTAAATATTGTTGTTGCATCTATTATATAAGCTGCAAAGAAACTCACTAACAGATGCTCCAAAATTTATAAAACTTATAATTCTCAAAACATTTGGTATTTTGTCATAAAATCTACATCTGATCTGTGATTGATTTGATTGTTCACATAACAGCCCTCTCCTTCCCCAGATCTATCTGGTTGATTTATTTTCTGGGCTCACACAGGGTTGAACCACTTTCACAGAAGTCAGGGCACAAGTGAAGTGTAGTAATGGGGAAAGCCTTTGTGAGTAAGAGTCACTTCAGGTTAGTACTTAAGGCATATCAGAGAGAGGTCAGTTAGTTGAAATCTGTCCTACTGCAAACAAAAACACCTGTAACAAGGTACATTAATGATTACTCAAGGTCACAGGGGTGATTATAACATGGCTGAGGATTTGAACACTCTTTTCCCAGAAGCTGTCTAGTGTAGCTTCTTTTACACATTTTATAGGGTCATGATTAAAATCAATTTTTGAAACCTATGAAATTAAAAAAGGTTGGAGTAAGACATTTATAGGCAGCTCAAGGTATCAATACATTTTAGGTATATAATGAAAATCATGTTTCACTGTATATCTTAACATCTGTTATCTTATATTCTGTATCTAAATCTCTTTAATTAGTTGGGCTTGATATGTTCATAAGAGAAAAAGAGGGTAAAATGAAGTTTAAACAATCACTAGTAGAGCCCATTTTACAAGATATTTGATAGGGTTACACTTAAAGAAAGCCTATAGATTCCCCCCCAACCAAAAAAAAAAAAAGACAAAATAAATAAATAAATGAATGTAATATTACTGGCCCAGTCCATGTTGACTTTTCAAGGTCAAATCACCCAATTTGCAGCTGTGACCTCATAGAAAATTTGAGCTACATAAAGTTTGTGACTAAATCCTTCCAAACTCAACTGATTCTTTGTGTGTCTACTGATGACCGATTCTTCTACCAAATATGATGATGACAGGCAATGAAAATATAATGTGGTGGATAAATGTTATCCATTTGCTTTTCTTCTAGTAAAAACTGCAATGTCTATAAGAGAGATGTGATTTAAACATTGACCATTGAATGTGTTTACTTCTAAGTTGATACTGTTCTAAGTAGTATCAGATAAACTTGGATTATCTAGTAGAAAATGAGAGTAATGTAAATGGAATGTTGTGTGTGTGTGTGTGTGTGTGTGTGTGTGTGTGTGTGTATGTGTTGCTATGAATCGAACCTAGGGGCCTTCTAGCTCTGAGCTACACCTTCAGCCTTATATTTAAATAATTGCTGAGGCTAGCCTCAACCTGTGATTTTCTTGTCTCAGCCTCCTGAGTACTGGACTACAGGCTTATGTCACCACACCTAGCTAATGGAATGCTTTTAAAGGATAGTTTCAAATGTATTATACACGGCTTTACTCTGTATCTCAGAAATTCTATAATAACATGTTTCACTAATGCTTTTTTTGTTTGTCTAGCTCTCAAGATAATAGAAACTGATTTGCCATATAATGCATTTGAAATTTTCTGCTTATTGAATTCATAATATGTATTTGATGACAGTATTCAGTAGCACACAGTTTCCATATGCATTGATGCTATTGTCATCTGCTTTGGAAAAGTGCCTGTGAGATATCTTAGCTTAAAAGAAGCAATAAACAAACAAAAACGAGGAAACCAATGAAACAGCAAAAAGAGTAAGATAAATTCCCAGATTTCAAATAAAGTGTGCAGCTTTGATTCCACTCATCTTCAAATTATCCTGTATATATTCAGCTGCTCATCAAGAATACATCGGAAGAAAGTTAATTGTATGTTACAGTATTCGTAATTTATTTAGCCAATTCTTTTGTCCTTTGAATGATGAATTCCAACTTGTTTACTTAAAATGTCTGTGCTCCCACTCTTTGCAACTTTGATGTAAAAACTAGGAAAGATCTGATGAACATAGGAATCTCAGAATTATAGCCTGCTTAAGGGAAGAGTTAATGAGAAAATACAAGGGGACTCTAGCATGACTCATTACTGAGTAAGAGCTCCACATGGAATGGCACTAGATGGTGATAACTTCATGAATTATAAGAATTTGAAACTACATTTAAATAAGATGATGACTGTGGCTGAGGCCAAGTGAGCTGTGAATTCATTCAAGGTGGATTGAAAATAGCTGATAGGAATGCATACAGGCAGGAAGAATAGGATGAACCTAGAAAGATGAACACTTTAATATGACAAATCTTGCTGGCATGGTGACACACATCTGTAATACCAGCTATTTCAAAGACCGAGGTAGGCAGATCACAAGTTTGAGGCCAGCATGGGCAACTTAGCGAGATCTTATCTCAAAATAAAAAATAAAAAGGAATGGGGATGTAGCTTATCCTCTTATGTAGAGTGCCCCTAGGTTCAATCCCTAGTTTGTCTGTCTGTCTGTCTGTCTGTCTGTCTGTCTGTCTCTCTCTCTCTCTCTCTCTCTCTCTCTCTCACACACACACACACACACACACACACACACACACACACACGCACGCACGCACACAGAGTCTTCAGCTACCAGAATTGAAGTACAAAATGAGGATCAGATTTGAGGACTAACTCAGACATTATCAGAACAATTGTATCACATTAGACCTGGACAAGCGGCATTGTAAGGAATGTGATATTGCATCCATTTAAGCTATGTCCCTCTAAATTCTCCAAAAGTCTGGATTGTTCCTAGAAAAGTACTTTCAAGCATCAATATACAAAAATATCTATCAGTGAGTTTGTTATAGAGATACCTGATCTCTAGAACCCAGCTAGAATTCAGTTGTTATTTGGAGAGGTTAATATCAAGTT
>PVLC010023023.1:0-26085 GCA_004027655.1 Graphiurus murinus | reverse complement strand
CTGGTAACAAACTGCTCTCCCAGTTACTAATCCAGTCTCGTGAGTGAGTGCCCACTCGCTACCATGAGAGTTAACCCAGTCCTTTGAGGAAGGTATTAACCCCTCTTAAGAACCTAATTGCCTCTTAGAGCCCCCACTATCTCTCAACACTGTTACTTTGGGGACCATATTTTAACATGAATTTGGAGGGGACAACCTAAATTCAAACCATAGCACCTAGTTAAGAAGAGATGAAGGTAAAGAGTCTTATAGGAAAAGGGAACTGCATATATAAGGGTCTATAGATGAAAGTTCATGGAAAATTAAATAAGTTTCCATAACAAATAAGTGGGCAGAGCTGGGGTTGATACTGGATGTCTCCAAAATATGCTTTCCAATTATAATGCTATATTATAAAATCTTGGTAGGTAAGCCAGGCGTGGTAGCACATGTCTATAATCCCAGTACTTGGGAGGCTGAGACAAGAGGATCGCAGATTTGAAGCCAGCCTCAGCAATTTAGTGGGACTGTCAGCAACTTAGTGAGGCTGTCAGAAACTTATTGAGACCCTGTTTCTAAATAAAAAGAAAATTGGGCTGGGGGGTGTAGCTTGGAGGTAGAATGCCCTTGGGTTCAATTCCCAGCACCACAAAAAATAAAATAAAATCTTGGTAGTTACTTTTTTTTCCCTTAAATTATACTCATGAGTGTGTGTGTGTGTGTGTGTGTGTGTGTGTGTGTGTGTGTGTGTGTTACTGGGGATTGAACCCAGAGGAATTCTTCTGAGGTACACTCATAGCCCATTTTTTTTAACTTTTATTATTTTGAAATAGGGTCTAACTAAGTTGCAGAGGGCCTCATTAAGTTGCTGAGGTTGGCTGTGAACCTGTGATCCTCCAGTCTCAACCTCCCAAGTACTGGGATTACAAGCGTGTGCCACCACGCCAGGCTTACTCATGAGTATTTAACTATACCAATATACTTACTATCTCAGGTTTTATTTTTCTTTCTTTCTTTTCTTTCTTTCTTGGTAGTGTGGGGAATGGAATCCAAGGCCTTGGGCATGCTAAGCACTTGCTCTGCCACTAAGCTACATCCTCAGTCCTTGGTTTATTTTCAAAATTCTGATCAAGCCTGTGTTTTGTTTGTTTGTTTTTGTGTTACTGGGGATGGAACCCAGAGGGTATTCTATCTCTGAGCTACATCCTCAGCCCTTTTTATTTTTATTTATTTATTTATTTATTTATTTATTTATTTATTTATTTATTTATTTATTTTGCGGTACTGGGGATTGAACTCAGGGGCATTCTACCTCCGAGCTATACCCCCAGCCCTATTTTTTATTCTTTATTTTGAAACCGGGTCTCACTAAGTTGTGGAGTGCCTCACTAGGTAGCTGAGGCTGGCCTAGAACCCGGATCCTCCGGTCTCAGCCTCCCAAATGCTGGGATTACAAGCGTGCGCCACCACGCCCGGTCTCAGCCCTTTTTATTTTAAAATTTTGAAACAGGATCTTCCTAAATTTCTGAGGTTGGCCTTGAATCTGAGATCCTCTTGTCTTAACCTCCCAAGTACTGAGACTGCACATGTGTGCCACCATGTCAGGCTTTAAACCTGTATTTGAAGTAACAGCTGAAACAGTGCATTCAGTCTTCATAATTTGGTATAAAATGCTCATGAGTAGTTGGGTGTGGTGGCACACACTTGTAATCCCAGTACATGGGAGGCTGAGACAGGAGGATCACAGGTTCGAAGCCAGTGTCAGCAATTTAGTGGGGCTGTCAGCAACTTAGTGAGATCCTGTTTCCAAATAATAAAGTAAAAAGGGCTGAGGATGTAGCTCAGAGGTAGAATGCCCCTGGGTTCAATTCCCAGTACCACAAGATATAATTAAATAAATAAATAGCTCATGAAGCCCATTGTCTTTTTTTTTTAATAACTCTGTTATTTGTATTTCAAGGAGAAAGCAGAATTACATAGAGAATGTATGGTAGACAGAGCCTAAGGTACCCCAGTGATCTCCAGTGCCTTTCCACTCGAGTACAGGGAGGACCTGTGACTTCAGGCTTTATTTTTTAAAACTGGAAATTGAAATATATACATGAAAGTCATGTCTGACAACTGAGAAAGTGAAAAGGCTATTTATTGCATAAATAAATAACATCATCGATTAAAATACACGGTATTTTTATTTTAATACAATAAAGGGTCCCAGGACTCAAACACGTTTGATTCCAGCATTAGTTATTTACTCTGCTACAAAGAACTACAGTGGAGGTAAACTTTGGCAGTGTACTTCTCAACAGTCAAACACTAATAAATTTCTTTCACATGGTTTTGTTTCTGTACAGGAAGATACAGTTTCTTCAGCACATGAGCCAGTTTCTGAGACTTCCACTTCAGAATCCTCACCAGTTTCCTCTTCAGAATCCAATTCCTGACTATCCGGTGATTCAAAGTTATCCGGGGATTCATTACTCAGTCTCTTTATTGCCTCTGCCATAAGCTGTTCGTGCTCCACTACTTCTGCCAACTCTTTATTCTCCTTTTCCGGCGGGTGATTTCTTTGTCCTTCTGTTGAGTTTCTTTATGAAATTTCTCGCTTTCCTTAAGTGCTTTGCAGACAGTTTTCCTCCGTTTTTCGGCCGCTTCCTTCCAGTATTGAGAGAATGGGTTTTCATTAATCATAAGATCAAATGCTTCTTTGGTGACTCCTCCAAGATTTTTATTTTCACTAGGTTCTGGGACAATAACAACTCCAGAGTTAGTCTCAGATGTTAACTGGTCATTCCAGAGTTTCTTTTGGATAAGCCTTTAGGCAACTCATTTTCTCTTCCAGGGAGAGATCCAGCTGCAGAAGGCTGAATCTTCAGAGTTCTTGGAATGGGACCATTTTTACATTCTCTTGCATTGCTTCCTGCTTCTGCTTCATACTGGGATTTATTACACAGTTGACAAAACACAAAAGACGGAGGAATTGCTCAGCCTTCATAGCCGGTGTGGGGCAGCACCTCAAACCTGGCCCTCAGGGAACCTACGTTGGACCCCACAGCGACCACAGCAAGAGGGCAGGAGGCAAAGCCAGAGCAGCGCCTGTTTAACTTTTGTGGTACCGGGGATTGAGCCCAGGGGCATTCTACCTCTGAGCTACATCCTCAGTTCTATTTATTTTTTATTTTGAAATAGGGTCTTGCCAGGTTGATGAGAGTCTCTACTTGCTGAGGCTGCCTCCGAGCTATACCCCCAGCCCTATTTTTTAATTCCTTATTATGAAACAGGGTCTCACTAAGCTGTGGAAGACCTCACTAAGTAGCTGAGGCTGGCATTGAACCTATGATGCTCCTGTCTCAGACTCCCAAGTATTGAGATTATAAGTCTGTGCTACCATGCCCGGCATAAACATCTTGTTTAAAGCTGCCAAATTGTGGTAGTTATTATGTAGAAATAGAAAACAAATAGAGAATATAAAAATGTTCTACAATACTACTCACTGATTAGTTTTAATGGCTTATCTTTTGCCTACTAATGTATCCATTCTGTTTTTTTTGTTTTGTTTTGCAGTGCTGGGGATTGAATTTGGGGACATTCTACCTCCAAGCTACACTCCCAGGCCTATTTTTTAAAAATTCTTTTATCTTGAAACAGGGTCTCACTAAGTTGAGGAGGGCCTCACTAAGTAGCTGAGGCTGGCCGCAAACCTGCAAACCTCCTGTCTCAGCCTCCCAACTACTGGGATTACAAACGTATGCTACCACACTTGGCTGAGAAGATTTTATTTTATTTTAGTGGCATTAGGGATTGAACCCAGGGGCATTCTACCCTACATCCCCAGCCCTATTTTTTATTCTTTATTTTGAAACAGGGTCTCAGTAAGTTGCAGAGAGCCTCACTAAGTAGCTGAGGCTCCTCCGGTCTCAGCCTCCCAAGTACTGGGATTACAAGTGTGTGCCACCACGCCTGGCTGAGAACATTTTAAATAAGTTAGTTTTCAGCTTTCAATCAGTATTCAAAATTAAGAAATCCATTAAGAGATTTGTTTTTCTTTATACTTTTTATTTAATTTTACAATGAATATTTATTATTTTTTAACAGTAACTTTTTTGGTACTGGGGATTGAACCCAGGAGCATTCTATCTCTAAGAGACACCCCCAGACCTTTTTTTAAAAATTTATTTACTTATTTATTTTTATTTTTGTGGTGCTGGAGAGTGAATCTAGGGGTGTTCTCCAATCTATACCTTGAACCCTTTTCAAAATATTTCTTGTTTGGAAACAGGGTCTCACTAGGTTGTTGAGAGTCTTGCTATGCTGCTGAGGTTGTCCTCTAACCTGAGATCTTCTGTCTCAGTCTCCCAAATTCAGCGCCCACCATGCCTGGTTTCCTTCCTTCCTTTCTTCCATTATTTAAAACAAGTTTTCACTAAATCACTGAAAGCTGGCCTCAAACTTGCGTTCCTCCTGTCTCAGCCTCCCAAGTACTGGGATTATAGGTTTGCACAACCATGACTGGCAAAAAGAAAAATTTGGTTCTTTTTTTTTTAAACACAAAACTCATTATAAGTGTGTAAATCGCATAAAACAATATATAGCTAAAAGGAAGAAAGGCCAAAGCATTCTAAGATGTAATGTCCTCAAATCTGCACTCACCCTATCTTAGCCTCCCCACACAACTTGGAAAATGTGTTTTAAGCAGGAATACATCTCCATAAGTGTTGTGTAATATACATATTTAATTGAAGTCTATTATATTAAAACACAGAAAATCCACCTGTAAATATAGAAAGATACAAAAGAAACTGAAGCTGGGGCAGTGGTGCATGCCCATAACACTAGTACTTGGGAAATAGGAGAATCACAGATTTGAGACCAGCCGCAGCAATTTAGTGAAACTCACAGCAACCTAGTGAGACCTTGTTTCAAAATAAAAAATAGAAAGGATTGGGGGTGTAGCCCAGAGGTAGAATGCCCCCTCCCAAAAAAAAAGGAAAGGGGAGAGGGTTGAGGATATAGCTCCATGGTAGAACACTGCTAGGTTCAATCCCTGGTAACACGAACACACACACACACACACACACACACACACACACACACGCACATGCACACACATGCACATGCACGCACATGCATGCACGCGCACACACACACACACACACACACACTGGGGGGAATTTGTCACTAAATGCCCTTTTGTGCCTTTAAATTTTTATGTCATTTTACCTTTTAAAATTTGTATCAAGTTACTATTAATACAGTAGCTTGTAAAAAATAAAAGTGTAAAAAAACTTTATTAGTTACCACTGTTCCAAGATTAAAAGCCTAATCACAGAAAGAATTAATTTAATCTTATAAACCTTTGAGGAATGCATTGATTTGCATGCTAGGAACTGTAACAAGATCTGTACTGGTAAGGGTGCATTAGTGGAATTCTCCAGAGGACCCTATACAAAATACATTGCAAACAGGAAGACTGATGAAGATTACCTGTGCCATTTCACTTTGCTTGCAATCCCCAAAGCATTATTATAAAGGAAATTCTTTAAGTCTTTTGTTTTATAGAATGGAATTTGGAGCCGGGCCTAGTGGCACACGCTTGTCATCCTAGTACTTGGGAAGCTGAGACTGGAGGATCCAGGTTCTCGGCCAGCCTCAGCTACTTAGTGAGGCACTGCACAACTTAGTGAGACCCTGTTTCAAAATAAAGAATAAAAAATAGGGCTGGAGGTGTAGCTCTGAAGTAGAATGCCCCTGAGTTCAATCTCCAGTACCGCAAAAAAAGAAAAAATGGAATTTGGAAATTTATTTTTAAATTTATTTTCAGTGCAAGGAACTGAACCCGTGACCTTGCTCCTGTTTAGCACCTGTTACCAGTGAGGTGAGGTCCAGCTTTGGAGAAACTAAATAAGAGGAGCAAGCCAGGCGTGGTGGTGAATGCTTATAATCCCAGTACTTGGAGGCTGAGACCGAAGGATCGGGTTCACGGCCAGCCTCAGCTACCTAGTGAGGCACTCCGCAACTTAGTGAGACCCTGTTTCAAAATAAAGAATAAAAAATAGGGCTAGGGATGTAGTTTGGAGGTAGAATGCCCCTGAGTTCAATTCCCAGTACTGCAAAAAAAATTAACTTTTTTCATAGAAACATCTGAGTCAGAGAAATATGTTCAACAACATTTCAGAAACATAATTAGAAAAAATCCAGAGTCAGACATGGTGGTACATGCCTGTAATTCCAGTATTTGGGAAGCAGAGACAAGAGGATTGCAGAATTAAGGTTAGCCTCAGCAACTTAGCAAGTAACTTTTTTTTTTTTTTCTTGGTACTTGTACTAGGGATTGAACCCAGGGATGTCTTACCTCCAAGCTATACTGCCAGCCCTGTTTGATTTTTCATTTTGAAACGGGGTCTCACTAAGTTGCTGAGGGCTTTGCTAAATTGCTGAGGCTGGCCTCAAACTAGTGATCCTCCTGTCTTAGCCTCCCAAGTACTGAGATTACAGGCATGTGCCACTATGCCCATCTCCTATTTTATTTTGAACAGAGTCTAAGCTGGGCGTGGTGGTGCACGCTTGTAATTCCAGTACTTGAGAGGCTGAGACCGGAGGATCCGGGTTTGAGGCCAGCCTCAGCTACTTAGTGAGGCCCTCCACAACATAGTGTGACCCTGTTTCAAAATAAAAATAAGACTAAAAATAAGGCTGGGGATGTAGCTTGGAGGTAGAATGTCCCTGGGTTCTATCCCCAGTACTGAAAAAAAAAAAAAAAAGGATTGTTATAAGAAATTACAAATGTCACCAAATTATTCATTAAGAAGCTACTTGTAGTTGGGCGTGGTGGTGCATGCTTGTAATCCCAGCATTTGGGAGGCTGAGACCAGAGAGGATCCGGGTTCGCAGCCAGCCTCAGCTACCTAGTGAGGCACTCCGCAACTTAGTGAGACCCTGTTTCAAAATAAAGAATAAAAAATAGGGCTAGGGATGTAGTTTGGAGGTAGAATGCCCCTGAGTTCAATTCCCAGTACTGCAAAAAAAAAAAAAAAAAAAAAAAAAAAAAAAAAAGAAGCTACTTGTGACCCGTACTGATTTTTATTTTATTTATTTATTTATTTTTGGTACTGGGGATTGAACCCAGGGGCATTCTACCTCCAAGCTACAGCCCCAGCCCTTCTTATATTTTATTTTGAAAAGGATCTAGCTAAGTTGCCGAGGCTGGCTCTGAACCTGACATCCTCCTGTCTCAGCCTCCCAAGTACTGGGATTACAGGTGTGCGCCATCACACCTGGCCGACAGATTTCTACTGCAGGAGCACTCTATCTTAAAAACCGAGAATGAGAAATCCTTAAGATGAGAGAAGGAATTAAAATATGGAAGGCAAAAAAATGTCACATTGGAAAGCCACGTGGGACCTGGGGAGGCCTGGGGAAGACGCAGGCTGGATTCCTTGAAGGCTCGTTGAGTGTCGAGGGGCAGATGAGTTTGTGCCTCAGTCCCCACTCCCAACCTGTACTGTTTAGATTTATCACTGGCGTCCTGAGTAGAAATCTGCTTACAGCTTCCATCAGCATCAGTTTGTGTTTGTTAGATTCAGGGTGTGGGAGCCAAGTCGTATCCATAATAGGGACATAAATTATCCCTGCTTCCTCCAAGGTAACTGGGGTCATTTGGGAATATCTTCCTGTGGAAGGGATTAATTTACAGACTACAACTTAACTGGAGGAACACACACACACACACACACACACACACACACACACACACACACACAAGATCTGGGATCTGGGTATACTCAGAACATAAAGCTAATGCTTCTTTCTCCTTGGCGAGGAGAAAGTCAATGACTTACTTTTCGTAAGACAGGTAGGAAGAAAGAAAGGAGGGAGGGAAGGAAGGATCACTTAGGTTCTAAATGCAATGACGGGGATAAAAATTATCTTAATACAACTGCAATTTGATTCCTCTGTTTCCTCTTCATGCTGAGATGCAGCTTTCTGCTGGGTGCCGTGATGCACACCTGTAAACTGAGTACTTGGGGAGGCTGAGATAGGAGGATCACAGGTTTCAGGAAAGCCCCAGCTTCTTATCGAGATCCTGTTTCAAATTAAAAAACCAAAAAGGGCTGAGCATAGTGGTGCATGCCTGTAATCCCAGTACTTGGGAGGCTGAGACAGGAGGATCACAGGTTTGCAGCCAGCCTCAGCAGCTTGGCAAGACCCTCCACAACTTAATGAGACCCTGTTTCAAAATAAAAAATAAAAGCTGGGGGTCATGGCGCACGCTTGTAATCCCAGTACTTGGGAGGCTGAGACAAGGATCACAGATCGAAACCCGTCTCAGCAAATCAGTGAGACTGTCAGTAACATAGTGAGACCCTTTTTCAAAATAAAAAATAAATGGGGCTGGGGATGTAGCACTCAGAGATAAAATGTCCCTGGGTTCAATCCTCAGAACCCCCCCCCTCCACACACACACACACACAAATAAGTAAATAAGTAAAAATTTTAAAAAGTAGGGCTGAAGGTGTAGCTCAGAGGTAGAATGCTCTTGGGTTCAATCCCCAGTACCACAAACAAACAAACAAACAAACAAACAAACATCCTTAGCAACTTAGGGAGACTCTCAGCAACCTGGTGAGACCTTGTTCCCAAATAAAAAATGAGCTGTGTGGTGGCACCTGCTTGTAATCCCAGTACTTGGGAGGATCGCAGGTTCGCAGCCAGCCTCAGCAACTTAGTGAGGTCCTCCACAACTTAATGAGACCCTGTTTCAAAATAAAAAATAAAGTAGGCTGGGGGTGTAGCCCAGAGGTAGAAGGCCCAAGTACCACAAAAATAAATAAATAAATAAATAAATAAATAAATAAATAAATAAATAGATAAATAGATAAATCAGCTCATCATGTAGCTCAGAGGTAGAATGCCTCTGGATTCAATTTCCAATTCTCCCCCCACACACAGGCTGGGGGTGTAGCTTGGAGGTCAAATGGCCATGGGTTCAGTCCCCAGTACCAAGAAAGAAAGAAAGAAAGAAAATAGAGAAGCAACTTTCTGTTCATGTGTACTTGGGAAGAGAAATATTTTTGGCTTCCTTGACATCTGTGAAAACACCCTGTCTTGCTAATTCCCAAATAGCTTGTTTACAAGTAAATGTAACCATACTAGACAAGTGTGGGGTTATGTGAGACATTGCAAGGATGTGCTAAAAATCAGTTCTTAAGCAAGGACCACTCATTTAAGTTGAAAAGAAAAAAAGAAAAGAGACTATTATGATCCTGGTTTTATAATACCACACTTACCTATATCACACTGTGGGACTGATAGGATATGTCCCTTGAGTAGGTAGAAAAGAAGGAGACCCAAAATGCAGGTGAGGGCGATGTCTTTTCCTACCTCCTCAAAGAATTCTAAGATGCTCCCCACCAAATTTCATCCCCATTATGTACACAACTTAGTATAATTCCCTCCCCTTGAATGTGGACAGGATGTGTAGATATCACTCCTGTGATTATGTTACTTTATACAGTAAAGGCATTTTGCAGATGTAATTAAGATGCCTAATCAGTTGACTTTGAGTTTTCAAAATAAGGATTATCCTGGGTAGGCCTGATCTAATCAAGTGAGCCCATCAAAAGAGAGACCAGAGATCAGAGGGAGAAGTCAGAGACAGGTGTCTATTTGCCTTGAAGAAGTAAACTGCCATGAGTTCTACAGCTGCAAGAAAGTCGATCCTGTAGCTGGGTGTAGTGGTACATGTCTGTAATTCCAGTACCCGAGAGGCTGAGACAGGAAGATTTCAGGTTTAAGGACAACCTGAGCAACCTAGTGAGACCCTGTTTCAAAGTAAAAAATAAAATAGGGCTGGGGGTGTAGCTTGGAGGTAGAATGCCCCTGGGTTCCATTCCAGTACCACAAGGGGAAAAAAAAAAAAAAAAAAAAAAAAAAAGCAGATTCTGTAAGTAACTGCTTCAGCTTGGGAGAGGATCCTGAACCCCAGATTAGATGATAGCCATGGCCAGCCCCTTGACTGCAGTCTTTGAGACAATGAGCAGAGCACCCAGCTGAGCTGTGTCGGGTCCTGGCAATAGAAGCTCAGAGATGACAAGTTTTATTTTATTTATTTTTTTGTGTGGTGCTGTGGATTGCACCCAGGGGCTTTCTACCTCTAAGGTACACCCTCAGCCCTATTTTTTATTCTTTATTTTGTTTGTTTTTGGTACTGGGGATTGAACCCAGAGACATTCTACCTCCAAGCTACATCTCTAGCCCAATTTTATATCTTATTTGGAAACAGGGTCTCACCAGGTTGCTGAGATTCTCGCTAACTTGCCAAAGCTGGCTTTGAACCTGCGATCCACCTGTCTCAGTCTCCCAAATCCTGGGATTACAAGCATGTGCCACCACGTCCAGCTTTATTCTTTATTTTGAGACAGGGTCTCACTAAATTTCAGAGGGGCTTACTAAGTAGCTGAGGCTGACTGCAAACCTGTGATCCTCCTGTCTCAGCCTCCCATGTACTGAGATTACAAGCATGCACCACCATATCCGGCTTATTTTATTTCTTAAACATACTTTTATTGGTGTATTGTAGTCTCAAAAGTTCTATTTTATTTATTTTGCTACTGGGAATTGAACCCAGGGATATTCAGAGTTATACCACCAGCGCTTTTTCTATTTTATTTATTGACTTATTTTGTGGAACTGGGGATTGAACCCAGGGACATTCTACCTCCGAGCTACACCCTCAGTCCTATTTTTTATTCTTTATTTTGAATCAGGTCTCTCTAAGTTGTGGAGGGCCTCACTAGGTAGCTGAGGCTGACCATGAACCTTCGATCCTCCTGTCTCAGCCTCTTAAGTACTAGATTACAAGCATGCGCCATCATGCCCAGCACCTTTTTTAAAACTTTGAAACAGGGTCTGTCTAAGTTGCTAAGGCAGGCCTTGTGCCTGAGATTCTTCTGTCCCAGTCTCTCCAGTACAGACATGTGCCATACTGCCCAGGATTACAGGCATGCACCTTCTTGCCTGGCTAACATGTTTTATTTAAGTCACTAGTTTTGTGGTAATCTGTTAGGCAGCAAGAGAAAACCAATACACAGCCATCAGTCATTTCCATTCTCTGGTACCTTCATCTGTCTATCTGTCTCTCTATGTCGTCTCCTGATTCTTTGTTATTAGCAATTAAGCAAGTTCAAGTCTTCCCTATCTTACACATCCCTAATCACCTCTTCCTGTAGTCACTGGTCGGTCTGCCCTCCATATCGTAGCCAAACATCCTGGAATAATGGTGGTGTTACAGGGAAATTAGGTCCCTGAAGTCAGGAGACAGAGATCGGAGTTGGAAGTAGGTTTCTTTATTCACTAGTGAAGGCTCAGCAAGCAATGCTTCGGGTCTGAGCCCCGATCACTGGCCACACGAGCTCTTTTATGCATTGGTTGCCTGTTGTTGGGAGGGGAAGGGCACGCATGAGATGTGTGTTTCCCAGCGTAAGCATGATGACAGAAGCAGACCAAGCAATTGATCGTGATATAATCCTTATATTGTTTTTCTTTTCACCACTGCTTTGTTTTTATTTGAGAGAGCCTGAGCTGTCCAGGGTAGCTCTGCCGTGTTTATGTCTGAGGAAGCCTTGTGCCATCTTATCTTTTGAACTGCCTGCTTGCTTTCATCTGTGAAGAAGCTTTATTCTTTTCATTTTACTTCTAGTCAAAAATAGTTGTTTTTGTGTGTGTGTGTGTGTGTGTGTGTGTGTGTGTGTGTGTGCGCGCGGTACTGGGGATGGAACCCAGGGGCATTCTACCTCCGAGTTACACCCTCAGCCCTATTTTTTATTCTTTATTTTGAAACAGGGTTTCACTAAGTTTCGGAGTGCCTCACTAGGTAGCTGAGGCTGGCCTCGAACCCGGATCCTCCAGTCTCAGCCTCCCAGATGCTGGCATTACACGTGTGCGCCACCACGCCTGGCTCAAAAATAGTTTTAAGGACAAAGCCGGGGTCCTGCCTCAGTGTGACCAGCAGAAGTTGCAAAGAAAGGCTTATATATGGAGCTTAATCAAGATAGGGACCTTTTATTTTCTTTCATGTGACAAAAAAACCTGAAGGCAGGTAATGTAGGGGTGCAGCAGCGGCATAAAGGATGTCCTCAGCGTCCCAGGCTGCTGCTTGCTGCTGTGTAGCGTGTGGCTTTTGCGGTTGCTTTTATGACTCTCTAAGTCATTTAAATTGCATTTTGGACAGTTAAAGGGGGGGAAAGGATTATAGGTGCTGTGGCCCATGCCTCTAATCCCAGCAACTAGGGAAGCTGAGGCAGGAGGATCCCAAGTTCAAGGCCAACCTCTAAAAGTTAGTACAAACCTGTCTCAAAAGTAAAAAAGTAACAGGGTTGGGAATGTAGCTCACTGTTAGATCACCCCTCACCCAAGTTCATTTCTCAGTAACTGAAAAAAGTAGATGCCCCATTCAATGACCTGCTCATATGTCACTATATAGAACTGTGTCACATGGCCACACCACCTGTACTGGACTTTGGGAAAGACAGTTTTTAGTTGGGTACGTGAATGCTCTCAACAAGATTAGGGCTTGGTTAGTGAAGGTGATGGTGTCTTATTCCGTTTGGACTGCTCTAACAAAATACCATAGGTTGGGTAGTTTATAGACAACAGAAATGTACTCCTCATAGTACTGGAGGCTGGGAAGTCCAAGAGGAGACACCAATACATTCAATGTCTAGGAGAGGCCCTGTTTGTCCTCTGGCTACACCCTCAAATGATGGAAGAGTCAAAAGGGCTCCCAGAAGCCTAATTAATTAATTTTTATTACCTTTTGTGATACTGAGGATTGAACTCAGGAACATTCTACCTCTAAGCTACATCCCCAGCCCTTTTTGTATGTATGTATGTATGTATGTATGTATGTATGTATGTATGAATGATTTATTTATTTATTGTGGTACTGGGGATGGAACTGAGGGGCCTTTTACCTCTGGGCTACATCCCCAGCCCTATTTTATTTTTTATTTGGAAATGGGCTCTCACTAAGTTGCTGAGAACCTCACTAAGTTGCTGAGGCTGGCTTCGAACCTGTGATTCTCCTGTCTCAGCCTTCCAAGTATTGGTATTACAAGCATGCACAACCATGCCTGGCTTGTTTTTATTTTGAAACAGGGTCTCTCTAGGTTGCTGAGAGTGTTACTACTGGCTGAGGCTGTCCTCGAAACTGTGATCCTCCTGTCTCAGCCTCCCAAGTACTGGGATTACAGGCGTGTGCTCTTAAGCCTCTTTTATCAGGGGTATTAATCCTATTCATTAGGGTGAAGCCCTCATGACCTAATCACCTAAAAGTGATTATGGATCTTTCAGGAACAGAGATCCAGAACCCAGCATTCTGTATACTCACCAGACACGAGATCCACAGGCATCTTGTTAGAAATAAAGTTTTATGATGTCAGAAAGGCACATGTTTGAAAATTCTTTGGCAATGTGATTTTACTTTTTTGCAAAAACAGGTGCTCCCAGGTATGCAAGAGCACTCCTGACAAGCCGGTGGTCTTTCTATCCCCGACGCAAAGCTCCTGCCCTGAACTCAACTGGGGGGAGCTTCAGCTTCACATTCTTACTGGTTAGCTACAGGGATGATGGGGGGGGGGGAGGTTACAAAATGCAACTTAAGTTAAGCTACTCTTTTGAAAGAAAAGACCCAATTATATTCTCACGACCTTGATCTTGGGACTTCCCAGCTCCAGAACTATGAGAAATAAATCACTGCTGTTTGTAAACTGCCCAGCAGTCTGTGGTGTTTTGTGAGAGCAGCTCAAACAGACTGAGACACCTGGGAAGAGTGACTGTGAGTCACGAGGTGGCCGCGGATGCCAGTGCGCCCACACCTCCTCCCTTCCTGGAGCCCCGTTCATTCTTCAGTCTATTTACTGTTGTCCACTGTGGGCTTCTGAAGTTAACTCTTTCCAAGGTCTCCACTAACTTCGTTCCTATGTCCTCTCAGTCCTTTTTGGTTGTCATCTTTTTCTTTCTTCACTTCATATTTCTCTTCCAAGTTTACAAATTTTTTTTTTTTTTTTTTTTTTTTTTTTTTTTTTTTTTTTTTTTTTTTTTTTTTTTTTTTTTTTTTTTTTTTTTTTTTTTTTTTTTTTTTTTTTTTTTTTTTTTTTTTTTTTTTTTTTTTTTTTTTTTTTTTTTTTTTTTTTTTTTTTTTTTTTTGCGGTACTGGGATTGAATCCAGGGACATTCTACCTCCAAGCTACACCCCCAGTCCTATTTTTTTATTCTTTATTTTGAAACAGGGTCTCACTAAGTTGTAAAGGGCCTCACTAAGTAGCTGAGGCTGGCCACGAACCTGCGATTCTCTTGTCTCAGTCTCCCAAGTACTGGGATTGCAGGTGTGCACCATATGCCCGGCTGCGAATGTGGTCTTAATGTGAGTATGGGTTGACTTATATTCAGATTATTACACCTGATTGATAATTTGGTGCCATAATGACTGGAATATTGAAACTAATGTGCAGCCTCTAGCAACAACTTGGATCAAATGGCCACCTTATTAATGAGCCGAAAGGACACCCTCACAACGATGCCAAACTGCTGGTCTTGTGGTACAAGGGAAGATGTTATGGTATGGATTTAAGATATCCTCCAAACCCTATGTGTTAGAATAAGGCAGCCATGTTTGTAGACAGGACATGGCTGGAGGGGATGCGTCTCTGGGGGTGTGGCTGGGGACAGTGTTGTTGTTGTTGTTGTTGTTTTTTCTGGGCCAGGCCACTGCAATTTCTTTCTCTCATCTTCTCTCTTTGGCTGGACACCATGATTAGCTGAGCAGAGTCTGCGCACGCTCTCTCTCTCCTCCTTGTCACCATGCCCTAAGCTCTGCAGATGGGACTTGGACATGGACCCAAATCTCCAGAAATGTTGAGCAAAGAAAATCTTTCTTCCTTTAAGTTCTGTGCATTAGGTGTTTGCGTCACTGTGGCGAAAATGCCAACTAAAACAGAAATTGGTATCAGAAGTGGGGTCACTGCTGTGTCTGAACTTGACCATATGGTTTGGAAATATTTGGAACTGGTTTGTGACAGGAAGTTAGAAAGGCCAGTGCAGGGCAGACAGCGGCAAGGCAGACAGGAAAGACTGTGCTCATGAGGTTTCAGAGGGCAAGGAGGACTCCACAGGGAAACAGAGTTGAGCCCATATAGTTATGTTCTGGGAAAGAACTTGTTTTCTTTTTGTCTTTGTCCTAAGGTGTGTGTGTGTGTGTGTGTGTGTGTGTGTGTGTGTGTGTGTTACTAGGGATTGAACTCAGGAGGCTCTACCACTGAGCTACATTCCCAGACCTATTTTACTTTTTATTTTAAAATGGGGTCTAAGTTACTGCATGCTGGCCATGGACCTCGGATCCTCCTATTTCAGCCTCCCATGTACTGGGATTACAGGCACGCACAGCATGCCTGGGTTGTCTTGAGACTTTGTGTGAGACTAAACTTAAAAGACGATGGACTAATTAACCTGGCAGAGAAAATTTCAAAGTAGCAAAGCATCTAGACAGTGGCATGGGTATTGATGGCAGCTTTTATACAGGCTTATTATTATAAAAGGGAGCAGAAAACAGAATAGAAAGACTTTAAAACCATAGTTTTATTAGAAAAGCATTTATGAAATTCTGGCCAAGAAAGGTATGGTTCCTGAAGAGATTACTGCCACTAAAGAGCAGTACTTTGTACAGAGACAATAGAAAAGGGTATCTTAACAATGAGCAAGACCTCATTCATGGTGCAAGCTCAAGAGTATAGCCATGGAACTTGCTCAAAAGAGGACACTGGAAAGAAGCCGTGGGAATGCTCTACTTGCCTCAAAAGTTATTTCATCATTCTCAGCTACCCAGGCACTCAGAGTCTGCTGTATCCCCTGTCAAAGAGTCCAGCCATTGTATAAACTGGCGGCTGCCCATGGTATTATCCACGTTATAGTAATGCTGGATCCTGGAATTAAGAGTCATGGAGTCTTCCACCTGGTTTTAAAGGAAGGCCTGGAGGGGTGAGACAACATGTAGCAGAGTCAGGATCCCTGCAAGTAGGCCCTGAGGGAGCAATTTGTGAAGCTGTGACAGTAAAGTTAAAGGTGCAATGGAGACCTCAGGAGTTAAGAGATGCCAGGAATGTGACTCATCTGCTGAGGAAAGCTGCAAGCTGCCTGCATGGAGCCAGGCTGAAGAGCTGCAACCAGCAAGGCCATACGGGCAGGGCTGCTGAGGCCCTGTGGAGACTGCGTCTCATCATTGCTCGCCCCAGATGCTGGGTGTGGACTATAGAGCTTAATTTATACCCTGCTGGGTTTCTGCCCTGTCTTGCCCACCCTCCATTCTCCTCCCCTTCCCTCTTCCCCCCTCCCTTCTTTCCTTCTTGTTTTTGTGGTACTGAGAATTGAACCTAGGGGCACTCTACCACTGAACTATACCTCAGAGTGTGTGTGTGTGTGTGTGTGTGTGTGTGTGTGTGTGTGTGTGTGTTATGTTACTGGGGATTGAACTCAGGGACATTCTACCTCTGAGCTATACTCCCAGCCCTTTTCAATTTTTTTTTGTTTTGAAACAGGGTCTTGATATATTGCTGAGGCTGTCCTTGAACCTGCGATCCTCCTGTCTCAGCCTCCCAAGTACTAGGATTATAGGCATGTACCATTACGCCTGGCCACCCCAGACCTTTTTATTTATTTAGGAATATGGTCTTGCTAAGTTACCACACACTGCTCTTGAATTTTCAATCCTCCTGCCTCAGTCATTGAAGTACTGGGATTACCATCATGAGCCACCATTCCCAACTGTTAGTTCCCCTTCCTTCCTTCCTTCCTTCCTTCCTTCCTTCCTTCCTTCCTTCCTTCCTTCCTTCCTTCCTTCCTTCCTCCTCTTCTTCTTCTTCTTCTTCTTCTTCTTCTTCTTCTTCTTCTTCTTCTCTTCTTCTTCTTCTTCTTCTTCTTCTTCTTCTTTTCTTCTTGTTGTTGTGTGTGTGTGTGTGTGTGTGTGTGTGTGTGTGTTTCTGGGGACTGAACCCATAGGAATTCTATCTCTAAGCTATACCCCCAGCTCTTCTTATTTTTTGTTGTGAAACAGGGTCTCTCTAGGTTGTTGAGAATCTCAGTAAATTGCTGAGGCTGTCCCTGAACCTGTGCTCCTCCTCTCTCAGACTCCCAGGTACTGGGATTACAGGCATGCACCACCATGCTGGGCTCCAATTTCTTCTTTGTATGCCCCATTCCTCCATTTTGGAATGCAAATATTTACTCTATGCCTTTATATGTTGGAAGTGTGTAACTAACTTGTTTATATTTTTGCAGGGGCTCGCAGCTGAAAGTTTGTTTGCCTTTAGTTTTGGAGGAGGCTTTGAACTTTTGAACAAGTTTAAAACGATGAGACTCTTGGAGAGGGAGTAAATGCATTTTGCATTGTGAGATGGTCATGAGGTTTTAGGAGAAAGGGCTGGAGTGTTATGTTTTGTATTTAAGATTTCTCCAAACCCTTGTGTGTTAGAATAAGGCAGCCATGTTCATAAACGGGACATGGCTGGAGGGGATGAATCTCTGAGTGTGTGGCTGGGGAACGGTGTCTTTCTGGGCCAGGCCACTGCAATTTCTTTCTCTTGTATTCTCTCTCTGCTCCCCGAGGCCATGTCCTGAGCTCTGCAGATGTGACTGGCCAAACACGTACTGAAATCTCCAGGACTGTGAGCAAAGAAAATCCTTCTTCCTCTAAGTTTTGCATGTCAGGTATTTGTGTCACTGTGGTGAAAATGCAGACTGAAACAGGACACCAACCTGGCATGAGATGTGATGGTTCTTGGAATAGTTCCTTGAAGCAAACTGTAAGATAAGTGATGATCAGCATTAGAGCTTGGTGAGGGAGAAATGCATATTCTAGAACAGACATTTCAGATGGAAATCCAGAAAAATTATACTGAAGAAAATATTTTCAAACATCTAATGAAGTTCCATTCTAGGTATGTATAACCCAGGCCTAAAGGATTCAATTCTTTCTTTCCTTCTTCTTTTTTTTTTTTTTGTGTGTGTGTGTGTATGTGATACTGGGGATTGATTCCAAGGACATTCTATTTCTGATATACACTTGGAACCATTTTATTTATTTTTGTGGTACTGGGAATGAAACCCAGGGGCATTCTACCTCTGATCAACTTCTCCAGTTCTACAGTTTCATTTTGAAACAGGGTCTCACTAAGTTGTGGAGGACCTTGCAAAGTTTCTGAGGCTGGCTGTGAACTTGTGATTCCCCCTGTCTCAGTCTCTCAAGTGCTAGGATTACAGGTGCACCACCATATATATATATATATATATATATATATATATATATATATATATATATATATATATATATATATATATTTTTTTTTTTTGAAACAGGGTTTCACTGAGTTGTTGAGGGTTCACAATGTTGCTAAGGCTGGCCTCAAACCTGTGATCCTCCTGTCTCAGCCTCCCAAGTACTAGGATTACAAGTATGTATCATCATACCCAGCAGGATGCAATTTCTTTAAAAAATTTTAGTCTTCATGGGAAGAGTATAGAAGCTCTTACCATTGTTACCTGCTGAGATAAGTTTCCCTAGAGAGTGAATAGCTATTCTGGGCCTGGCAATCAAGTTGAGGTTATTACTACTTGTCCATCTCATAAGCCAGCAAAAACCAGAGATATCTGTGGAAAATACAGAGCCGGGGTGGACTAGTAGGAAAGATTTTGGGCTGTGTCAGGATATTCCAGTAAAATGTTATAAGCATGGTAGACCCTTGAGGTAGAGAAGAAACAGAAATGAAAAGAAAATTTGTACAGTTTGGCACTAGGATTTTTTATTTTTGGTACTGGGGATTAAATCTAGGGACCTCTGGGCTACAACCCAAGCCCTTTTTATTTTTTATTTTGAAACAGGGTCTCACTAGGTTCTGAGAGTCTCACTACTTTGCTGAGACTGTTCTTAACCCAGTCTCCCAAATTATAGGTATGTGTGACCATGTCCAGCTTGGCACTTGGACTCGCTGCCAATTCACATTTTTTTTTCTCCTGTGATGGGATGCTTGAGAGCACTCAAAAGGGTGCACGGTAACCTGAGGAGCTGCTGGAATTTATGTGTTGAGTGATCACATGCCCACGAGGAGGAAAACTCTATAAAGTCTTCCTGGGAAACAAAACAAAACAAATCTAAGATTTCATGAGGGTTTTGTTGTATCACTCAAGTTCTCATTGCTGGTAAACATAATTTAGGAGGAAAAAGCTGGAAAGCAGTGCTCTTTGTTGGTTGAGACCTGACATGCTGGTCCATGTTTGCTGGGATGATAAAAGTGTGCCACAACTCCCAGACAGATCCTGACAGATGAGAAGTGTGTGTGTGTGTGTGTGTGTGTGTGTGTGTGTGTGTGTGCATGTGTGTAGAGTGCCTGCAAGAGCCTGTCTGACACATAGGTCAGTGATTATTAAATGCCCCTTATTCATTTCTGACAAGTTGGCCATAGAAAGAAAAAAAGGGTTTTTTTTTTGTTGTTGTTACTGGGGATTGAAGCAGGGGGCATTTTACCTCCAAGCTACACCCCCTGGCCACCCCACTAGACTTCTAGAAATGTTTGCTGTGACTTCCCCACGCACTAATTCTTGGGACTTCTTGAATTTAAGTATGTTAGGATAGATGCAAAAATGAACCATGAAGTGTAGGTACAAATAGTAAGTCCTTTGTTGTACCCATGAGGCAAGTGGAGACCAGTGAAGTAAGGTGATTTGCTGGAGTTCACAAAGATAGTAAGCCTCAGCCCTGAGCTGGAATCAGTCTCCAGAATTCAGTGCTCATTCCATCCAACCATATAGCTTTTCCTCTAGTGGCGGCACTCTCTGAAATGTTGGACAAATTTCCTTTAAATCTGTTTCAGGAGCCAAATTTGGTTAGGTTTTGTATGATGTGTTTTGACATAATCTTCTATACTATTTGTTTTTTCTTTTCCATTGCTCTCTTTCTTCTTTTCCCTCCTTTCCTCCCGTCCTCTTTTTTGGTACTGGGGACAGAACCAGGGGTGTTGTACATTCTAGAGGCACCCCCAGCCCTATTTTATTTTATTTTATTTTATTTTTTTGCGGTACTGGGGATTGAACTCAGAGGCATTCTACCTCCAAGCTATACCCCCAGCCCTATTTTTTATTCTTTAATTTGAAACCGAGTCTCACTAAGTTGTGGAGTGCCTCACTAGGTAGCTGAGGCTGGCCGCGAACCCGGATCCTCCAGTCTCAGCCTCCCGAATGCTGGGATTACAAGCGTGCGCCACCACACCCGGCTTATTTTGTATTTTGAAGTAGGGTTTCACTAAGTTGCAGAGGGTCTTGCTAAGTTGCTGAGGTTAGCCTTGAACCTGTGATACTCTTGTCTCAACTTCCCAAGTACTGGGATTATAGGTGTGTGCCATCACACCTGGATTGTTTTCTCTTGAGCAATTATTCTGCTTTCTTTGGCATTGATATCCTTCTTGCTTCCACTCTAAGACCAAATGCTTTCAGTAGAGCTGACATCACACCCAACCTAAGAGTGGACATGAAATGCAGGCTTATTGGGACCAGAGTTTTATTCAAGGACAGATAGATATGTGAACCCTCAGAGTCAATGTGTCACAAAAAAATTTCTGCTGGGACTGTTGGGAAAAAGAAAGAACCTCCTTTCAGCTGGAATTTCTAGCAGTAAGGATGAATGAACAAATACAACAGTATTTTGATTTTTCAGATAAAATGATTTTAGAAGGGAAGAGGATGAGCCTGGTGCAGTGGCACATGCTGGTAATCCCAGGAGTTGGGGGGCTAAGACAGAGGTAGGCAGATTTAAAGGTCAGTGCATGGTAATTTAGTGAGACTCTATTTCTTTTTTTTTTTCTTTCTTTTTTTTTTGCAGTACTGGGGATTGAACTCAGGGGCATTCTACCTCCAAGCTATACCCCTAGCCCTATTTTTTATTGTTTATTTTGAAACCGAGTCTCACTAAGTTGCAGAGTGCCTTACTAGGTAGCTGAGGCTGGCCTCGAACCCGGATCCTCCGGTCTCAGCCTCCCAAATGCTGGGATTACAAGCGTGCGCCACCACGCTCGGCTGAGACTCTATTTCAAAATTAAAAAATAAAAAGTGATGGGTAGGTGTGTATTTCAGTGGTAGAAGGCTCCTGGGTTCAATCTCACCATCCCCCTGCCCCCAGAAGTAAATAAATAAATAAAAAGAAGAGGATAGAAATCACTAGAGTGTAATTTTGTTAAGTAACATATTAACATATCCAATTATGAATCAAGAATTTGAATTAGTTAGAATTACTTTCAGCTTCAAGTTACAAAGCACTTAAGGAGAATAAGTATTGGAGCTGTATTGTTCAGTGGCAGAACACTTGCTTAGCATGTGTGATCCCTGGGTTCCATCCCCAGCACTGTTAAAAAAAAAAAAAAAAAAGTATCTCTCATCTGGGTGTGGTGGCGCACACTTGTAATCCTAGTACTTGGGAGGCTGAGACCGGAGGATGGCAGGTTTGCTGCCAGCCTCAGCTACTTAGTGAGGCCCTCTGCAACTTAGTGAGACCTTGTTTCAAAATAAAAAATGCCCCTGGGTTCAACCCCTAGTACCACCAAGGGAAAAAAAAAAAAAAACAAAAAAGAAAAAAAATCTCTCATATAAAATGAGTCTAGAAGTCTAAAGCCAAGAAGTAGGAAATTGCCAGGATTGATTAGACAACCAGTGCAATGACAGCATCAAGGACCCAGAATATCCCTTCTATGTAAAATTTGGGACCTAAATAGGGAAAAGGTAGGACTCTAAGACTTAGAATGAAGATATTTCAGTGGATTCTTCCTCCTCCTCTTCTTTTTCTTCTTCTTCCCCTCTTTCCCCCTGCCTCCTCCTCTTTTTTTTTTTTTTTTGTGCTGGGGATTGAACCCACGGGTACTCTACCACTGAGCTATACCTGATAGCTCTTTTTGAGACAAGGTCTCCCTATGTTGCCCAGGCTGGTCTTGAACTTGTGATCTTTCTGCCTTAGCCTCCCAACTACTGGAGTACCTAGCTTTTTTTTTTTTTTTGCAGTACTGGGGATTGAACTCAGGGGCATTCTACCTCCGAGCTATACCCCAACCCTATTTTTTTTATTCTTTATTTTGAAGCAGGGTCTCACTAAGTTTCGGGGTGCCTCACTAGGTAGCTGAGGCTGGCTGCAAATGCTGGGATTACAAGAGTGAGCCAACACGCCCGGCTAGCTTTTTTTTTTTTTTTTTTTTAAATATCTTCTTATTTTTATTTATTTATTTGCGGTACTGGGGATTGAACCCAGGGGTGTTCTACCTCCGAGCTACACCCCCAGCCCTATTTTTTATTCTTTATTTTGAAACAGGGTCTCACTAAGTTGCGGAGGGCCTCACTAGGTAGCTGAGGCTGGCCGCGAACCCGAATCCTCTGGTCTCAGTCTCCCGAATGCTGGGATTACAAGCGTGCGCCACCATGCCTGGCTTCTTCTTATTTTTAAAATAGTTTAAAACTCACAGTAAGTTGCAAAAATAGTACAGAGTTCTTGGGTACCCTTTGCCCCGTTCTGCCCAATGATACTATCTTATATAATACCAAAGTACCTTGTAAAAACTAGGAAAGTGACATTGGTACAATATTATTTACTCACGTATAGACTTTATTCAGATTTTTTTTTTTTGGTGGTACTTGGGATGGAATTCAGGGGCTTTCTACCTCTGGGGTATACCCCCAGACATATTTTATTTGGAAACAGGGTCTCTCACTAAATTGCTGAGGCTGGTTTCAAACTTGTGATCCTCCTGTCTCATCTTCCCAAGTACTGGGATTAGAAGCATGAGCCACCACACACCCAGCTTGATCTTATTCAGATTTTGCCAGTTATTATATGCACACCTTTGTGTGTGTGTATAGTCCTATGAAAATTTATATGTGTGGATTCAAATAACTTTCACCATAATCAGGATGTAGAATTGTTTCTCCACTACAAAGAAACTCCTGTGCATTATCCATTTTTAGTTATCCTTCCTTCATCTTTCGTGCCTGGCAACCACTGATCTGTTCTCCATCACTTTAAAATTGTCCTTTCATGAATGGTAAGCTGGGCGTGGTGGTGCACGCTTGTAATCCGAGTACTTGGGAGGCTGAGACAGGAGGATTGCAAGCTCACGGCTAGCCTTAGCTACTTAGTGAGGCCTTCTGCAACTTAGTGAGACCCTGTTTCAAAAAAAAAGAATAAAAAATAGGACTGAGGGTATGGCTCAGAGGTAGAATGCCCCTGGATCCAATCCCCAGTACTGGGAAAAAAAAAAAAAAAAAGAATGTTAATATGCCAGATGTTGTGGCACACACCTGTAAACCCAAAACTTGGGAGGCTGAGACAGGAGGATCACAGGTTCAAGGATAGCCTCAGTAACATAGTGAGACTCTCAACAACCTAGTGAGACCCTGTTTCAAAACAAAAACTAAAAAAGGGCTGGGGTGTAGCTCAGAGGAGGAATGGGTAGAATGCTCCTAGGTTCAATCCCCAGCCAAAAAATAAAAAAAGCTGGGGGTGTAGCACAGAGGCAGAATACCCCTGAGATCAATCCCCACCCAAATGTTTTAATTCACATAGTTCTTTGGTGGTGGCTATATCACAGTGAATTAAATAGATGGGTATAACATTACCTCACTAAATTTTCTTTTCTATCACGCTGGGGATTGAACCCAGGGGCATTCTTCCTCCAAGTTACACCCCCAGCCTTATTTTTTTCTTTATTTTGAAACAGGGTCTCACTAAGTTGTGGAGTTCTTTACTAAGTAGCTGAGGCTGGCTGAGAACCTGCAATCCTTCTGTCTCAGCCTCCCAAGTACTGAGATTACAAGTGTGCGCCACAATACCTAGCTTGAAGAAGTAATTTTTGATCTGTAGAATTAGAAAAACTCAGGGGAGGGGCACCAAGTGCTGTGTGCATGTATGTCAATGTCAACATGATTTACATTATGATGTGAGACGATAATACACCAATAAAAGCACATTAAACACACACACACACACACACACACACACACACACACACGCAAAACAACTCTAGCTCCATTCAGCAGAGGCCTGACTTGAGTTGCCACAGTCAGGAGTTATCCAGTGTTATGACACGAGCTATTCCACAGGTCCTCAATGAGCCAAAAATTATTCTTAATTTTTTTTTTTTTTTTGGTACTAGGGATTGAACCCAGAGCATTCTACCTCTGAGTTACCCCAACAGTCCTATTTTATTGATTATTTTGGAACAAGGTCTTGTTAAATTGCTGAGGCTGGCCTCAAACCTGTGATCCTTCTGACTCAGCCTCCTAAGTACTGGGATTATAGGCATGTGCTACCATGCCTGGCTTATATCCTATAATTCTTCTTCCCCCTTTCTTTCTCTCAAAATATGGACCCACAGCCATATTCTAGAGTGAATGGGCGCCAGGGAAAGGTGAGGTTCCCTTTAGGAATTGCTACAGTGGCCGTGGATGTGCTAGCGTTTCTGGTGCCTCCTTCCCTTCCAGCTGCGTCTTTCCACTCTCCCCTCTTGTCAGCCCTTGTCCCACTTCCAAATTGCCCTTTCCCTTCTCTATAAATAAGAGAAACGGTCCCTGGATTAGGGACTACTCTATTCCCATGTGGCCTTACCTTATCTCATCTGCCCGGGTCCCATTTCCAAATAAGGTGACATTCACAGGTACCGGGGGTTAGGACTTCAACCTATCTTTTTGGGGCAACATGATTCAACCTGGCACACTTGTTATGTATATAAAACCAATTATTTTCCTTCTTTCTCTCTCCTCCTATTTTACTTAAGGCATGCTGGTGGTGACTTGAGATTTTTTCTTGGTCACTCTAGCAAAAAGGTCTGCTGCTTTTATTTGTGGTTTACCATGTATGTCACACAAAACCCAGGTGGGATTGTGGCTGAAGTCCAGTGGAATGAGTATCTCCCAGCTATGAAAATGGCTATGCCTTTATGCCTTCTTTCTGGGGAAGGAGGTGAAGGCATCTTTATTTCAAGTGGAATATTCGCATCTTGTTCGGCACATGTATGATGTTGTTACTTCCCTGTTATATCAAAGTGTAAGTAAGGCAGAACGGGGAAAATAGTGCTGAAAACCTGAAAGAGGAGACTCTTCTAGTTATTTCTGGCAGACATAGACTGAAAATAGGAAAAACTTTTTTTTTTTTTTGGTTTCCTGCTTCAGATGGAGTTTTTGGCAGCTTCTGGGCTCCTTCACAGGCAGGCGAGATCCAGCCGCTCGCTGAAGAGGGGTGTGCCCTGAGCTCACAGAGCACTGGCTCGGCGAGGGGTAGGAACAAGGGTAGGGACACTTTGGGCTCCTAACTTTTTTTGGGGGTGGTGGGGTGGTGGTACTGGGAATTGAACCCAGAGGCATTCTATCTCTGAACTACACCCTCAGCTCTATTTAATTAATTAATAGTGTGAAGTACTTGAGATTGAACCCAGGAGAATTCTACCTCTGAGTTATACTCCCTGCCTTACTTATTTATTTATAAACAGCCTCACTAAGTAGCTGAGGCTGGCTGTGAATGTGTGATCCTCCTGTCTCAGTCTCCCAAGTACTGGGATTGTAAGTGCACCACCACGCTCGGCTTCTCTTTTATTTTTTATTTGGAAACAAGGTCTCACTATGTTGTGGAAAACCTCATGAGGTGGCTAAGGCTGGTTGCAAACCTGTGATCCTCCTGTCTCAGCTTCCCAAGTATTGGAATTATAGGTGTGTACTACCATGCCAATCTTCCTAATTTATTTATTTTTTGTGCTACTGGACATTGAATCCAAGGACATTCTACCTCTGAACTTGAACTACACCCCCAGCCCAACTTTTTTTTTTTTTTTTAAATTTTTAGCCGGGCGTGGTGGCGCACGCTTGTAATCCCAGCATTCGGGAGGCTGAGACTGGAGGATCCGGGTTCGCGGCCAGCCTCAGCTACCTAGTGAGGCACTCCGCAACTTAGTGAGACTCGGTTTCAAAATAAAGAATAAAAAAATAGGGCTGGGGGTGTAGCTCGGAGGTAGAATGCCCCTGAGTTCAATCCCCAGTACC
>PVLC010023022.1:0-26103 GCA_004027655.1 Graphiurus murinus | reverse complement strand
TTGGCGGTACTGGGGATTGAACTCAGGGGCATTCTACCTCCGAGCTATACCCCCAGCCCCATTTTTTATTCTTTATTTTGAAACCGGGTCTCACTAAGTTGTGGAGTGCCTCACTAGGTAGCTGAGGCTGGCCGCGAACCCGGATCCTCCGGTCTCAGCCTCCCGAATGCTGGGATTACAAGCGTGCGCCACCACGCCCAGCTCTGAGTGTTCTTTTTTATTGCAACATTTAAATTCTCTGAAATTGGAGATTGTTTTGTCTTTTCATTGTTGATTTGGCTTATAATGTCCAGAAACCATTTCAGAAGTACCAGTGCTTTCTTAAATTCTTTTTTTTTTTTTTTTTTTTCGGTACTGGGGATTGAACTCAGGGGCATTCTACCTCCAAGCTATACCCCCAGCCCTATTTTTTATTCTTTATTTTGAAACCAAGTCTCACCCAAGTTGCAGAGTACCTCACTAGATAGCTGAGGCTGGCCGCGAACCCGTATCCTCCCGTCTCAGCCTCCCAAATGCTGGGATTACAAGCGTGCGCCACCACGCCCGGCTCTTGAATTCTTATATATAGAACTCAACTTTTCTTTCCTAATACTTTTTATTATTGAAGTATACTTTTTTGAAGTGTACAAGTTTGAAAAATTGTTATTTACTTGACAGATAACTTTTGAATTTAATGACAAAACTTGTGTATATATACTAATTCAAAATTTCTTCACTATGCACCGACTGAGCTGTTTTCATGAAGTGTACTTTACATACAATAAAATTGGCACATTTCATGTGCACAATTAAATTAGTTTCAATGTGCTGTCACCTATAAATTACTCTATCGCTCAGGTCATTGCCACTTTTTATTTCTAACCTTCAGTTATTCTTTTATTTAAGAAAATCTTCCCCAGAGATTAAGCAGTACAGATATCAGGATAAAAAGTTGATTTTGTAATTTTGCTTTTATAAAAGTTCAATGGGAAAAGAAATTGAAATAGTGGGTATAGTTCTCTTTGGATTTTAGTTATTCACATTGTTTACCTATTCAAATGGACTTCAGCAGCAATGCTTAGAAAGTGTTAGATGGGAAGATGGAAGGATTAGAAATGAAAATATGAGAAAGGTTAGAAAAGCAGAATTTACACAGTTGGGTTCATTATATTTAATTTTGTTATTTCTGTGACTGTAGCATTATCTGATCAGGTTCTGAAAAATGTATGTACTTCTCCTTATACTTACTATACAATTTTAGGGTCGGGAACTTCTGGCTTCTGCTCCAACAGGATCTGGGAAGACTTTGGCTTTTAGCATTCCTATTTTAATGCAGCTGAAACAACCCACAAATAAAGGCTTCAGAGCCCTGATAATATCTCCGACACGAGAACTTGCCAGCCAGGTATGACTTGTAGCTTTTGAGAGAATGCATCTGGTGTTTGCTTCAGTAATGTTTCTTATTTGAGGTTAATAAAAAAGATTTCAGCTGGGCATGGAGTCACACGCTTCTAATCTTAGTACTTGGGAGGCTGAGACAGGAGGATCACAGGTTTGTGGCCAGCCTCAGCTACTTATTGAGGCCTTCCGCAGCTTAGTGAGACCCTGTTTCAAAGTAAAGAATAAAAAATAGGGCTGGGGGTGTAGCTCGGAGGTAGAATGCCCCTGGGTTCAATTCCCAGTACTGCAAATAAATAAATAAATAAATGATTTCAAGCCAGGCATCATGCCACATGCCTATAACCCTATTACTTGGGAGGCTGAAACAGGAAGATTGCAAGTTCAAGGCTAGCACATAGTACCTTAGACCCTGTTTCTTTTATTTTGGGGGTGGGGTGGTGGTACTGGGGATTGAGTCCAGGATCATTCTACCTCCACGCTACACCCCAGCTCTTTATTTTTTATGTTGAAACAGAGTTTGTTGAAACAACCAGCTGAGACTGTTTCTAAATATAAAGGGAAATAGGGCCAGGGTATAGCTTAGAGGCACAATGTCCCTGGGTTCAACCCCCAGTACCAAAATGAGAGAGATGAATGGATGGATGGATCAGTCTCAAAGAATAAGGCCCACCAGCTGGGCGTGTTGGTACACATGTGTAATCTCAGTATTTGAGAGGCTGAGGCAGGAGGTTCGCAAGTTTAAGCCCAGCACAGGGTAAGTTAGTGAGACCTTGTTTCAAAATAAAGAACAAAAAGGGATAGGGGTATCAGCCCGGTGGTAGAATGCTCCTGGGTTCAATACCTAATATCACCCACACAAAAACAATTCTGTCCTGAATGTTCTATATGTTACTGCACATGGGTTAGTCTTTTAACTCTTTCTATAATTTTCTAAAACACGATGATTTTAACATTTATACTTCTTCAGCAAATGATTTAAGATCTTTGAAGTCAGAAGACTCCAGTGATGTATTCCTCTCTAAAATTTATTTTTCTCACTTAGAAAAATGAAACCTTACCTCAATTTTTGAGAAACTAAAAACTATTGGTTTCAACCTCCCAATGTACATACTATAAAACACATCAAATAGATAGTCTTACAATAATACTCTATTCTAAAAACAATATGTAAAAGATTAAAGGGGTGTTGGTTTTATGTCTTGGAACTAGTGTATTAGGTCTGAAAGAAACCTAGTTTTTTGGGCTTCAAAGTTCTAAAATGCTGACTTCCCAAGTTAATCTACAAATTACCACAGGTTTAATTTGATATATTCATGGGTTGGTAATAGATTTATTAGTCATGTAAAAGAAACTATACACCCTAACCGAGTATCTTAGCATTTCATGTGTTTATCATTTTGTGCTTTAGATTCACCGAGAGTTAATTAAAATCTCTGAGGGAACAGGATTCAGGATACACATGATCCACAAAGCGGCAGTGGCAGCCAAGAAATTCGGGCCTAAGTCATCAAAGAAGTTCGGTAAGAAATTCATGCTTGGGATGTAGAGCATGTAAGGGACTTGGAAAATATAAATGCCCTAATCGCCACTAAGAGTTGTTAAAAGTCAGATATATGCAATTGGTGTTATTTTTAATAGATCCCCTCCCTGGTCCACCCAATAGCTATATAAATATATATCAGTGGTGAGGTAATTTTATTTGCCACCATGGGGACATTTGGCAACATCTACAGTTTTAATAGTTGCAACTGGGGAGGGGCATCAATAGCCTATAGTGGATAGGGGCCAGGAATATTGTTAAATGTCCTACATTTTACAAGATAGCTCTCTACAAAAAAGAGTTTTTACCCAAAGTGTTAACAGTCCTAAGGTTGAAAAACCCTGCTTTATACCATTTATATTTAATCTGCCATGAAAGTGCTCTAGCAAATAAAAATGGATTACCTCTTTCCTCTTATTTCAACCAGAGAAAAATCTCCTTTTATCTTGAGCTTCTAGGCAAAATTTCATTTAAAGAAAGAATTTTCCTGGGGGGAAAAAACTTGAAAAATCAAATTGTTGGATTATATAGTATTTTTGCTTTTTAGAAGGTGAGAAGCTGGGTGTGGTAGTGTACACTTGTAATCCCAGTACTTGGGAGGCTGAGACAGGAGGATCCGGGTTCGTGGCCAGCCTCAACTACTTTGTGAGGCCCTCTGCAACTTAGTGAGACCCTGTTTCAAAATAACGAATAAAAAATAGGACTGGGAGTGTAGCTTGGAGGTAGAATGCCCTGGGTTCAATCCCCTGTACTAAAAGACTGCTCAAGTATAATAAATGGAGAGTAGAGGTATAGTAGTTTATACTATGATGGAAAAAAATATGTGTATTAAGTTACTTATAAGAAAGAGCCTTTTTTTCCCCTTTCTTTTGGTGATACTGGGAATTGAACTTAGGGATACTTTACCACTGAATTATATCCCCAGCCCTTTTTATTTCTTAATTTTGAGACAGGGTCTCACTAAGTTACCCAGGCTGACAACTTAAAAAAAAAACTTTTTTTTTTTTTTTTTTTTTGTGGTACTAGAGATTGAGCCCAGAGGCATTCTACTTTTGAGCTACACCCCAGTCCAATTTTATTTCTTATTTGGAAATAGGATCTCACTAGGTTGATGAGAGTCTCACTACTTGATGAGGCTATCCTTGAACCTACAATCCTCCTGTCTCAGCCTCCCAAGTACAAGGATTACAGGCATGTGCCACCATGCCTGGCTTGGCCTCAAACTTTTATTCTCCTGTCTCAGCCTCCCAGGTATTGGTATTAGCAGGTATGCACCACCACACCTGGCAAGGAAGAACTTTTGTGTCAATAACTACTCTCTTACCTTCCCACTGAAGATTTTGCTGGAAATTCAGGAAACTTAATTCCTTAGTTCAAGGGGAATATGCCTTTGTTTTGCTATTTCTACCATTTATGTTTCCTGTAGATATTCTTGTGACTACTCCAAATCGACTGATCTACTTATTAAAGCAAGATCCACCAGGAATAGACCTAACAAGGTATAGATAATATTTTAATGTCTTTATTGTGTGTGTGTGTGTGTGTGTGTGTGTGTGTGTGTGTGTGTGTGTGTGTGTGTGTTTTCATTTAGTTAATTGTATTTTGTTCTCAGTTGTTTTTATTATTCCCCTGGGGAGCTTGCTGTCTGTCCACTTAAGTCAGTATTGCTGCTAAGAATAATAGTTTTTGTTAAGTTCATAGAAAAAATAACTATCTGGTCTGGAAAAAAGTCATACATTTTTAAGCAGTTGGTACACAATTCCCTTAGATCTTTGCACATCTTTTAGCAAAGGTGTTGGAATTCATGAGGTTTATGCAAAACTCTGTTATTGCTAATGAAACCTCATCTTTGAAGCTACTAGAATATGTACATAGATTTATGTTTATCTTGTTTTTACCTTTTTTGTGCGTATTTTTTCTTACACCTTTTTCATGTATGAGAAAGTGAATCTGAGAAGCAGCATCATGGATTGACTACCTCACATGTCCCCACAGTTTTGTGAAGTGTCTCTGATCTTCCAGATCAGTATCCAACAATTTGTTTTGTTATTTCTTAGTGTCGAGTGGTTGGTAGTAGACGAATCAGACAAACTATTTGAAGATGGCAAAACTGGGTTTAGAGACCAGCTGGCTTTCATTTTCCTGGCCTGCACATCCCACAAGGTCAGAAGAGCTATGTTCAGTGCAACTTTTGCATATGATGTTGAACAGTGGTGCAAACTCAACCTGGACAATGTCATTACTGTATCCATTGGAGCAAGGTAATTAATTGTTCTTCCACATTAGCTCACTGATTTGTTTTCTTAATAGTCCTTTTAGACTCAGGGACATAGGTTGTTTGGCATAAGTCAGCAAGGGAGAGAATATGACATGAGTTCTGTGGCCACTTAGGATTTGTTTTTTTTTTTGATGGTTTATTATTAAGCAGTACCACAAGAAGAAAGCTGATATTCCTTAGCCACTTGATTTTTAACTGCTTTATTAAAACATCTTAATGGGGTCAATAGTAGAGCACTTGCCTAGCATGTATGAGGCCCTGGGTTTAATTTCCAGCACAAGTTGATATGTCATAAATGTCTATGTAACCCTGTTGTACTCAAGAAATGTATAAAAATTCCATGCTGAAATAAATAAATTAATTAATTTAAAAAAATAATTTCCAGCACAAGGAAAAAAAAATATTTCAGGGAGCATTTTATGTAAATAAATTACACTAGTAGGAACAATTGTAAGGAAACTATGATATTGTGACCTGAAGGAATATTATGCAACCAATGAAACAGTAAGTTTGAAGGCTAGCTGTATTTTAAAATGCTTGTAATATCATATTTAAAGAAAAAGCAGGCTTGGCAGTTTGTACCTGTAGTACCAGCTAAGCTACTTGGGAAGCTGAGTCAGGAGGATAACTTGAGCACAAGAGTCGAAAGTGCAGCCTGGGGAACATAGCAAGACCCCATCTCAAAAAAGAAAGAAAAAGCAGCAGCAGCAAAATGGAATAGTAAAGCGTACCCTGTTTACTTTCTTTTAATTTTTTTTTTATATTGGGATTGAGCCCAGGGGCATTCTACCTCCAAGCTACACCCCTATCTCTTTTTATTTTTTATTTTGAAACAGGGCCCCACTAAGGTGTTGCAAGTATAGTAAACTTGCTGAGGCCAGCCTCAAACCTGCAATCCCCCTGTCTCTGCCTCCCAAGTACTGGGATTACAGGTGTGCACCACTGCACCCAGATATCCTGTCTACTTTAAACTTAAAACTTGTATGTATAAAAAGAAAGCAGAACAAGTTTGCCATAAATATAACTTAAAGGCAGACGCAGAATGGGAAAAAACATAGTATAATATGTTGCAGCATCTCAGAGAATATCGGACTGACGGAAAGCCTTAATGCACCTTGCCCTAACTGTTGTTCCATGAGTAACCCTACTAATCACTAAGGGAAGTTTGGCCTTATATAATAACAATCTTTTTTTTTTTTTTTTTGGCGGTACTGGGGATTGAACCCAGGGGCATTCTACCTCCAAGCTATACCCCCACCCCTATTTTTTATTTTTTATTTTGAAACAGGGTCTCACTAAGTTGCAGAGTGCCTCACGAAGTAGCTGAGGCTGGCCGCGAATCCGGATCCTCCGGTATCAGCCTCCCAAATGCTGAGATGACAAGCATGCACCACGACGCCTGGCTAATAACAATCTTAAAAAATGTTCTCATGCCAGGCGCACGCTTGTCATCCCAGTACTTCGGAGGCTGAGACAGGAGGATCGCAGGTTCATGACCAACCTCAGCTACTTAGTGAGGCCCTGCACAACTTAGTGAGACCCTGTTTCAAATTAAAGAGTAAAAAATGGGGCTGGGGGTGTGGCTCAGAGGTAGAATGCCCCTGGTTCAACCCCCAGTAGCACAAAAAAAAAAGTTACCATTATTTCACATTTGTAATTTTTTTACAATAATTAGTCACATGAATATTTATGACTAGTGTGCAACAAAATGTCAAAGTTTATTATAAAATGGTAGAATTATATCAATTATTTCACTGGTTTTGTTGTTGATGATGATTTACTTTATTTTGAGATGGAATTTCATTGTGTTGCTCAGCCTAAGCTAAAACTTAGGATCCTCCTGCCTCAGCCTCTGCAGTAGCTGGAATTATTGGCATATACCACTACTCCTGGTTTATATATTTTTCTATTTCTAAGAATTTTCCTGAAGATAATATCTTTTTTTTTTTTTTTTTTTTTTTTTTTTTTTTTTTTTAATATTTTTTTTTTTTTTTTTTTTTTTTTTTTTTTTTTTTTTGCGGTACTGGGGATTGAACTCAGGGGCATTCTACCTCCGAGCTATACCCCCAGCCCTATTTTTTTATTCTTTATTTTGAAACCGGGTCTCACTAAGTTGCGGAGTGCCTCACTTAGGTAGCTGAGGCTGGCTGCGAACCTGGATCCTCTGGTCTCAGCCTCCCGAATGCTGGGATTACAAGCGTGCGCCACCACGCCCGGCTGAAGATAATATCTTTAGAATTAGAACAGAACATAACAATTCTGTCTTCTAAAGTGTAAATAATTACTTATGTTGATAGTGGAAGAGTTGATTTTATTGGAATTCTGTGTAAATTTGTTCATTTAATTTACAGTTGGGGGATCAAAAATTGGCTCTTACAAACTGTAAGGTATATTTTCTTCTTAGGAATTCTGCAGTAGAGACTGTAGAACAGGAGCTTCTGTTTGTTGGGTCTGAGAATGGAAAACTTCTGGCGATGAGAGAACTTGTTAAGAAGGTATATTTGGGTACATTCTTTTTTTTTTTTTGCGGTACTGGGGATTGAACTCAGGGGCATTCTACCTCCGAGCTCCACCCTCAGCCCTAATTTTTATTCTTTATTTTGAAACCGGGTCTCACTAAATTGCAGAGTGCCTCACTAGGTAGCTGAGGCTGGCCGCAAACCAGGATCCTCCTGTTTAGGGTTCAGTCCTTGTGAGGCCGGGGACCTCGGGTCTGAGGGCATGACAGTGGGAGCAGAGAGAGGGAGAGTACATGGGCTGTGCTCCTCACATCATGGAGGCTGGAAGCAAGAGAGCAAGTGAGGGGAGGAGGAGACATACATAATCCCCACGCCCCCAGCCCCAGTGACCCACTTTTTTCTCCAGCCACACCTTATTGGTCTAGGCCACCACCGAGATAAATCCATTACATTGGATTTATTCACTGATGGTATTACAGCCCTCACAACTCAATTATATCACCCCCGAATATTAATAAATGAGCTGTGAAGGGGACATTTTATATTTAACTGTAACAACACGCATTATTGTAGGAAAGCAAAAAGGAATTGATTAGACAAGTGTTTTTGGAATTAGCAAGATGGAGAATACAGTTCAAATTGAATGGAAAGAACCCATTGTAGAGAATGGATGGGAAGAAAGATGGTGGCAGATTTAGACCACTGGCCCAAGAAATTTGGCAATGAAAATACAATAAATTGAATTGGGTTTTTGATGAACTAAAATCATAATTATGAAATGCTGATTGATTATATTCTTGCATCAGTTATATGTGCTAATGTTTGCTTTCTTTTAGGGTTTCAATCCACCTGTTCTTGTTTTTGTTCAGTCCATTGAAAGGGCTAAAGAACTTTTTCATGAGCTCATATACGAAGGTATTAATGTGGATGTTATTCATGCAGAAAGAACACAGCAACAGGTAGATGTATTGCTTCAAAACCATAAAGAACTACTTATTTTTAAGATGCTTGCATTAATTTATGAAGTATCTACTTTTCATTTCTAGAGTGCCACTAAAGTATTTAATGTATATTCTTTTAACCAGAGAGATAACACAGTCCACAGCTTCAGAGCAGGAAAAATCTGGGTTCTTATTTGTACAGCCTTGCTCGCAAGAGGGATTGATTTTAAAGGTGTGAACTTGGTGATCAATTATGACTTTCCAACCAGCTCAGTGGAATATATCCACAGGATAGGTGAGTTATCTTTATTTCTTCCCTTCTTGTCACTCACTTATCTACCTTGGCACCTCTATTGTTCCCTTCATACATACTTTATTTTTTTTATTTTGTGGTACTGGCGATTGAACCCAGAAGCATTCTACCTCCGAGCTGTACCCCCAGCTCTATTTTTTTATTCTTTATTTTGAAACAGGGTCTCACTAAGTTGCAGAGGGCCTTACTAAATAGCTGAAGCTGGAGTCCTCCTGTCTCAGCCTTCCAAGTACTGAGATTACAAGTATGTCCCACCACTGTCTCCATACTCATTTTTTAGTGCTACAAAAAGTCAATTTTTTTTTTTTTAATGTTAATCTCAATAGTTCTTTCCCCCCCCCCCCCAAAAGCATTTTTGTTATGGTCTGGTTTCTCTTAGGTCGAACTGGAAGAGCAGGGCATAAAGGAAAAGCTGTTACATTTTTCACTGAAGATGATAAACCACTATTAAGAAGGTAAATTGGGAAAAATAACAGTATTCAGTTAGCAAGATTGCCTCCTTGTTTTCTTAGGTATGTTCTTTTAACAGATAATTAATTACAAAATGGCTATGTCCCAAATCCTATTAATGGTGTTAAACAACTAAATTTTAGCCATTGGAAAAGGAAAAATGATCAAATGGCCTTGTTTTTGCCTTCGACTATTAGAATTTGGAAATATTCAAAATGGAATATTCATGTTTAAGTTTTAGACTCATAGGACTCTTCTAATAGCCAGCTATCAGTTGATATATTACAGTGTGATATTATGGTTTTGAATTAGTAAATACTTTGTTTCTTTAGCCCAGTCAGCCTTCTTTCTTAAGTGGTGCGTCCTTCCTATTACTCTTCAGAGCAAGGATTTTATATTTAGTCCCAGGATCACCTGCCATAAAGGAAAAACTATTTTAGTAACATATTCTGATATGAATTGTAGCCCTTTGATGCCTGGATAACATATACTTTTAGAATCTCAGGCTTTAATTGACCCCATCATCGTAGATTTTAATATAGAGGGTGGGTTTCTTGCATTTTGGCTACTGACAGTAATTTTTGGTTGATGATAATTGATAGTACTTTTGTAACAAAGGAAATTTAGTTATGTCTAAAGGAGATTTGGTTTGTACTTCAATCTCCATCAGTTCTAGTAAAGATTTTTATGTGTGCTTTTTGAGTTTTGGCACTGTATTGCTTTGAACAGACTTTCACATGTGCATGTGTAGGGAGTGTATTCCAGTAACCTAGATGCATGTAAGGTTTCCTTAGCAACCCAAGCATGTGACTCTGAGGACTCCAACATCATTGTAACTGCATCTTAGTTTACCATGTAAAAAATGGAGATGATCATAGTATTTACCACATGGGTTGTTATAAGGAGTAAGTTACTATACATGAAGTATTTACAACAGCCCCAACCCCATAGTAAGCACTATCAGTTAAAAAATGTAAGCTTAACTCTGGCTTCATTCAGTGTTTCCTCCAATATTGGGCCTAGAGGTTTTTAGAGCTTGATTAATATTGAAATAATTGCTATCTAAAGTTATTCATCAATGCATTGATTTCAGTACGATAGATAGTTCTCATTAACCAACATGGTTACATCTGGTAATAATTGACAATATATCAGAACACTTTACTGGAGTAGTTTGTGTATGTTTGGTTCTCCTTATGTTGTACAGAAGGTTTATGTGCATAAACATTACTTTGACAAGATACGACTTTATGTTATGCATTCCTTTTTCAGTGTTGCCAATGTTATACAACAGGCTGGGTGTCCTGTACCAGAATATATAAAAGGTTTTCAGAAACTGTTAAGGTATAATCTTGAATTTACCTGACGCTTCTCTTTGTCTGTCTCTTTGCAGATACATTCTTGCTTTTCATTTTATATTTTCTTACCTTTTATTTATTGTGTAGTATATTGTTTAGTTTTACATGTTTCTGATCTTACAATATAGATGTTCCTCAAGTTATCATGGGGTTACATTCTAATAGACCCATTGTAAGTTGAAAATGTTGTAAGTCAAAAATACATTTAATACACTTAACCTACCAAACTACATAGCTTAGCAACCCAGTACACTGTAGAGCATCAGTTGTTTACCGTCATGATTCAGTGGCTCACTGGGAGCTTTGGTTCACTGCTGCTGCCTAGCACTGCATGAGAGTATTGCATTACATAGCACTAGCTAGGAAAAGATCAAAATTCAAAATACAGTTTCTACTGAATGTATCGCTATTGCACCATCATAAAGTTGAAAAATTGTAAATCAGGCATGGTGGTACGCACCTGTAATCCCAAGTACTTGGGAGGCTGAGACAAGAGGATCTCAGGTTCAAGACCAGCCTCAGCAACTTAGCAAGACTCTCAGCAACCTAGCAAGACCCTGTTTCAAAACAAAAAATTAAAAAGGTATAGGAGTGTAACTTGGAGGTGTAATGCCTCTGGGTTCAGTCCGCAGTACCACCAAAAAAACAAAAAAGAAAAATTTTAATTAAGCCATCCTTGTCAGGGACTGTCTATAAATGGTATCATCTGGATATGTTCTTTTACTTTGTTTTTGTTTGACATTCAGTTTTTGTGTGTGTGTGTGTGGGGGGTTCTGTCTATTTATTTTGTGGTGCTGGGGTCAAAACCAGGGCCTTGCACATGATAGGCAAGGGCTCTACTACTGAGCTACACCCCCAGCCCTTAATTAATTTTATTGGGGCTAAATACATATAAAATTTACTATCTTGACCATTAGATGTACAGTTCAGTGGTGTTAAATACATTCATAATGTTGTGCAATCATCACTACCATCCATCTCCAGAACACTTTTCCATTTGTAACACTACAACTCTCTACCCATTTAATAATAAATTCCCATTTTCCCTTGTCCCTAGGTGAGTTTAACTACTCTAAGTTGAATCATACAATATTTGTCTTTTTGTGACTGACTTATTTCACATACCATGATGCCTTCTAGGTTCATCCATGTAATATACTCAGAATTGCCTGCCTTTTTAACACTAAATAATACTCTATGTATACACCACATTTTACTTATCCATTCATCTGTTGATGGACATTTAAAGTTGCTTCCTTATTTCAGTTAGTGTGAATAATATTGCTGTGAACATGGATATACATGTCTTTAAGACCTTGTTTGCTTGCCTTTTTTTTTTTTTTTTTTTTTTGCGGTACTGGGGACTGAACCCAGGGGCGTTTTACTCCGAGCTACACCCCCAGTCCTATTTTTTATTCCTTATTTTGAAACAGGGTCTCACTAAGTAGCTGAGGCTGGCTGTGAACCCGGATCCTCTGGTCTCAGTCTCCTAAGTACTGGGATTACAAGCGTGCGCCACCATGCCTGGCTACCCCCATCCTATTTTATTTTGAAACAAGGTCTTACTAAGTTATTGCACATTGTCCTCAAACCTGTGATCTTCCTATCTCAGCTTCCCAAGTACTAGTATTACAGGCATGCCTTACCATGCTCGGCTAAGAGCCTGCTTTCATATACTTGATTTTACACATTCTTTTACACATTGTAGTTCTAATGATACTACTACTTGTAGAGCATTTTAAGGTAAAAACATTTAAATATTTGTAAATACTGTCACTTCCTTGCTAGTTTTTTCATCCTTAAATTTTTAAATATTTATGATTTTAAAAATTATTCAATGTGAGTGAAATATGCTTGGTTATTTTAGTTTGTAAAACTAGTAAAAAATAGTTAATTGACCAAAATCAGTTTCTAATGCTTGTTGACATAGGAAGCATATACGGTTGCCACAGGACATATTTTTATCACATTCAATGTCTTTTAGAAAGTCGATTAAATTTTTCATCCCTGTGGGATAGCTCTCTAAGTGCTCTGAGTTAATCTAGTTTATTCAAGTGAATACAGTTCCATCTTAAAACCACAATGGTTAAAAAATGAATCTGATCAAGAATGAAAACTAATTTTAGCTGTAGCTTTTCTAAATGAAGTTGCATTTAATTTATTTCCTCTCTCACATTGTAATTTTCAGCAAGCAAAAGAAAAAAATGATTAAGAAGCCATTGGAAAGGGAAAGTATTAGTACAACTCCAAAATATTTCTTAGAGAAAGCTAAAGATAAACGGTAAGTATATAACTGGTAAGAAAAGTTGCTATCTGACTCTATAATATAGTTAGGATAGGCATTATTTTTCCTTAGGATAAATTCTTAGAAGTCAAATTAATAGGTCTACAGTCCACTATACAATGTGAGGAAAATAATATAACTTTGGTTGCCTATGACTAGGGAACTTGGATGATTTAATCTTGAAGTTTTTCTATATATATACTTGTGTGTATGAGTCTGTGTGTGTGTATATAGATGATGATTTCCATATTTGAAAATAGGGTTTTAATTCACAATGAATTAGAATTGTACTCCCCACCATCTTCACACACTCTGCATCAGGACATGCTACTGATGTTAGTAGTTAGGATTGACTCTTGAGTCTCCTGAAGCTTTATATTCTGGGCAAGATTTCAGTACAGTCTTGGGCTTTTGCTGAAGCACACTGTAAACCCTAAAAAGTATTGCTTGGGTAAATTTGTAGTAGTCTAGCCTAGCTTCTTGAGATTTTTTAAATATAGATTTTGTAGAATACATATAGGTTTACATTATCTTGCCCAGTAATGCTGGGAAGCTACATATTCTGGTAGGAGTAGGCCAAAATATTCTCAACAATACTACTCTTTCCACTGTTTAAGAAAAATGGCATTCTTCGCATTCTTCCAGTACCAGATTAATAGACGCTTTCATAGAATTTCTCAGTTCTAATAATTTCTGTGTATGTGTATTTGTGTGTGTGCACACACGCACGTACATTTACTGAATCATACTACAAGGTCCTTGTTGGTAGCAGGGTAAATAAATGAATATAAAACAAAGACCTTTCCTGAAGTTAGGAAAAGATGTTTATACCTTATACATGAAAAAAATTAGAGAATGATTTTAAAATAGGAGTTTAGAGAAGAGAGAGATTATGATGGACTGGTATAGTTACAAAAGGTTTCAAGGTGATAGAACTATCTTTAAGAATAGGTAAAATTTTGGCATGGAAAAGGAACAAGGTTGGCCGAGTATGGTAGCACACACTTGTAATTCCAATACTTGGGAGGCTGAGACCAGAGGATCTGGGTTTGAGGCCAGCCTCAACTACTTAGTGAGACCCTGTTTCAAAATAAAGAATAAAAAATAGGGCTAGAGGTGTAGCTCAGAGGTAGAATGCCCCTGGGTTTAATCCCCAGTACTGCCAAAAAAAAAAAAAAAAGGAACAAGGTAAGTAAAGGCATGAAAACAGTTACGTACTTTTCCTTGTAAGCAGAATAAGTGTTTTATATGACATTGGTATTGACTAGTAAATAATGATCAGTTCAAGTATAGATAGTGTACTTAAGTGTCCCAAAGTTTTAGTGTACTTTTTAAGATTTACATATGAAAAAATGCTATAAACTTACAAAATACTATTTGAAAGAGAAATCATCTTAATTCTATTTATACTTCCTCAGTTTTGTGAATTCTTAGTACATTATTTAATTTTTTGTGGTAACAGTTTCTGGGTGACACTCAGACCAGTGATGGAGACAAGGGTTGCTGGGAGGGGAGATGGTCACAGCAGAACTGTTACTAGTACATCAGACCTTTATTCTTTGTATGATCTTAAAACTATGATTACAAATGCAATTCTTTTCAGGAACTGAACAGCAACTGATAAAATTTTTTACAAAGACTGTAGATCAGCTAGAGCATAAGATAGTGGCTGTGTTGAGTTTTAATAAAATGCATCAGTATTTTAAATATCTAAATAATTAATTGAATGATTTTACGTTTGTAGCATTTATAGTTCCAGGGATATTAGGACTTAACTGCACAAAGACTTTGAGGATACTTGGTATAAATCTTGTCATATTGGCTACCTGCTTAGCATGCTTTGGCTCTTTCTATTTTCTTCATATTTAAAGGCTATACTTATTTTTGAGGGATTGTGGGGAGGGAAGTACTGGGGATTGAACCCAGGGGCATTCTACCTCTGAGCTACCGCCCCAGCCCATTTTGTTTTGTGTTTTCTTTTTTTTTTTTTAAATGGTCTCGCTAAGTTGCTGAGAGTCTTACTACGTTTCCGAGGTTATCCTCAAACCTGCAATCCTCTAGTCTCAGCCTCCCAAGTACTAGGATTACAGGTGTGTGCCATCATGCCTGGCTAAAGGTCATACTTCTTAGCATGCAAACAAGACCCATCCTGATCTGATTCTAGCTTCTCTCTCCACTATAGATGTCCCTGTAATGATCCCTCCCATCCTGTAGTCCTAGCACACCTCTGTTGATAGCTCTTAAGTTTATACCTTTAGCCCAGCTCCCCCATGGATCTACAAACCTGAGTCCTTCAGGCACCAAAGACTCAAGCTGGTGTAATGAGAGGAAAATTGGATTTGGGGCCAGAGAACTGATCTAATACCTACTTTACTGAGTGACTTGGGGCAAGTCACTTCACCTAAGTATCTTTTATGTAAATAATACAAACTCAGGATTGGTTGATACTAAAGAACTTTGTATTATTGTAACAGTATATAAATATTATTTTCTTGAACATTTTTTCCTTTTCCTATGTTAACACTTAGTGGCATTTACTACTCTCTAGGCTCTAGAATCAGACTATTGGGATTGGTGTCTAAAATATAATAGTGTGTGGTGATTGGCAAGTTATTAAACCACTCTGTGTCTCATTTTTTATATCTGTAAAATGAGAATAAGAATATTCTTACTAAGTTGTTACCTGAGTTAATGTATGTAAAATACTTTTTTGTTTCTTTGAGGTACTGGGAATTGAACCCAGAGGCATTCTACCTTCGAGCTACATCCCCAGCCCGATTTTATTTCCTATTTGGAAAGAGGGTCTCACTAGGTTGTTGAGAGTCTTCACTACTTGCTGAGGCTGTCCTCTACAAGCCTGCGCCACCACACCCAGCTTGTAAAATACTTTTAACAGTATCTGGTTCTTAATAAGCATTGAATCAGTGTAAACTTCTATTGTTAAATCAAGACTAGAATCTGTCTTTCATACTATGTAATAGTATGGTTTATTGTGATATTTCTGTCCCATGTAGGTGATGGTGCTTTTCTAAAGGGCTTTTCAATTTAATGCATCTTTATGTTGCTGTGCCTCATACACTTAGAAGTATAGTAGGTTTCAGTAAAGGCTTATTAAACCCTCAGAATTATGGAAAGTAAATATATATGGAATTTTGATTCAACTTTTTTTTTCCTTTTCACAGGAAAAAGGACACTGGCAAGAAAAAGGTAGCTCTTGAAGACAAAAGTTAAAAACAGACTGTTTAAAAGACTATCCCAGAAGTGTACTTTTACGATACCAGCAAAATGTTGTTTTTATGGAATACTTCAAGTCTTACAATCACCTCTATCAAACTTTGAAATCAACAAGTAATGTGACTGGTCACAAATGATCCTAAATTATCAATGCATCATTTCAAATTTCAATTTCTAGGTGAAAATTATACAATGGAAATAACAGTCATTGATATTTCCATGGTTTGAATTCAGATGCTTCTTATAGAAGAATAGAAGCTTATGCTAAAAATAACATCCAAATATGGTGAACTCTTAAGGATTTTCCCTTCAAGTGTGAAGGGAAATGTGATTGATGGATGCTGTGGAGATGCTTCTAGAACTGAATTTTAAAGCCTTGAGATTGAATGTCTCTTCCGCCCCACCTCTGACTCCTCTAGATGGGGAAGATGCTATCTACCAAGAAGAAACTTATTGCTTTCTTTATTTTAATGTTTCTTAATTTGTTGATGTCCTTTTGTGGTGTGAGCCACATTAAAAAGATGCCTCTTCTATGACTGGTTGTTCAAGTTCTCTAAGGTTTTAAATTTGTTAGTCTGTTAAGGATCCTTATTCCTCATTGGTAAGGCAGCTCATAATTAGCTCTTAGTGTTGCAACTACAAGATGCTGATCAGTTTCTCTCTTTTAACTTCATTCTCCATCATTTAACTATGTTCTTTTCTGTCTCTTTCCATTCAAGAATGTTTTGCTTGAAGACTGATAAATGTTTTGTTCTGATAAGGAAGAATGTTCCTGTTACTTGATAGCTCTGGCTTCATTCTCTTACAGGTTATCTTTCTGAGGCTTGGTGGCCCTTCATCCACTGAGAAAGCAGGTCTCTGCTGAAGATAAAGAAATTATGATCATATGGTGAATTAGGCTATTTGCTATAAGCAGTTTTTTCTCAATTACTAGTTTTGTACAGCGGATTTTTTAAAAAATGACTGCATGCAAGTAAGGCATTTAGAGTGGTGCCGTAGAATGACATGATTGTTATCAATACTGCCACATTACTATAGATAATTTCTCTGCAGCTTTGGAACTAATTTCCTTTACTCTCAGCCTTTTATTTTAGATTCAGCACAGGTAGACTCTGTCTTGAACATTTTAGATGGTACAGAAATTGTTCATCTTTGGAATTTATTTAAATGGGACCTAATGCCAGCCCTGGTGGCACACACATATAATCCCAGTACTTGAGAAGCTGAAACAGGCAGATCACAGGTTCCAGGCCAGCTCAGCAACTTAAATGGGACCTTATAAGCACATTTTTGTTTGTGCAAACAGGTCCTTGACTATATATTCTGGAGGTAGGTGGGTGTATTGATCCACCTCATTTGCCAGCTATAAGACTTTGATTACGTTTTTAATTTCTTAGAGCTTTGATTGTTTTTAATCTATGAGACTGTATATAGTCTCAAGATTGGGCTTACCAAGTACTGTGCCCAAAACATAGTAAACTTCAACAAATATTCTTTCAACAAACATTAGGATTTGAAGGGGAACATAGGTTTGACAACACAGTCCCTCCCCTGATAATGAATGGTGGAGATAAAGTGAAACAATAGCTCAAATGTTTTGTTAAATGTAAGGCCATGATACTGAAGCATCATAGGCGACCATCTAACCCAGATTGGGGATGTCTTGGAAGGCCGACATCCTGAGTCCCACAGATGTAGAAATTAATAGGCAAAGAGGAACAAAGTACCAGGAACAAAGATCACATCCACAATCCTTGATATACTCCCTATTTTCTTTTTTAGTATTCTCTCCTTGCAACCACCCCATCTATAAAGTGTCTGCAGAAACCTGTATTGCCCTGGTTTGTCAATGGATTAATAGTGAATTTAAACTCTGTTATATCAGTTGGAACTATCTGCTACCTTCATTTCAGCTTGGCCCAAGGAAGAGGAGGAATGCAATTAGTGAATAGACAACGAAGACAAGAGAACATGTAATTGAATAGCTGGTGCTAATGAAAGAAACAAGTCTGGAGTCAGACCTGGATTTGAATTCTGGTCATACTGCTTATAGCTGTATGATCTGGACAAATAACATTAACATTGATTTTTCTCCTCGGTAAAATGCCAATACTAACTTAAGGACACCAGACTTAAATGCACAAAATGTTCTTGTCTAGTGATTTGTGCCCAGTGACTGATAACATTACAAACTTTCTCAGTAAAGGCCCTAAAGCAAGAGTGGGGGTGGGGACTAATTATAATTAATTCATTACTTGAAGGCTTGAAAACATTTACACTCGACTTCTATGTTACTTCCGGATAGTAGTTTGGGTATGTTTCTTACTGTGAATTTTTTCCCTAACCAGATAGGTTCAGAGTAATTCAGCATTGCCTTCTAAACACCATTGTTTCACCCCTGCCTACTAGAATAGGAAAAACAAAGGGACTGCTAAGGACTGCTAAATGGCACAGTGGCAGAATCAAACACAAGTAGTACACCTTGGAGATTTTTTTTTTTTTTTTTTTTTTTTTGGTGGTGGTGGTACCAGGGATTGAACCCAGGGGCATTCTACTTCCAGGCTACTCCCTCAGTAATATTTTTTATTCTTTATTTTGAAACAGGGCCTAAGTAGCTGAGGCTGGCCGCAAACCCGAATCCTCCTGTCTCAGCCTCCCAAGACCTTGGAGGTTTTTTTATGTGGTTTGCTTGTAGGTGCTCTTGGTTGGTTTACTAAGTTTGGGGGTGGGGGTACCGAGGATTGAACCCAGAGACAATCTACCTCTGAGCTACACCCTCAGCCTTCCCCCTTTTTAAAATTTTGTTTTGAAACAGGGTCTCACTAGGTTGCTGAGAGTCTTGTTACTTTGCTGAGGCTGGTCTGTGATCCTCCTGTCTCAGTTTCCACCACGCCCGGGTTAAATTTTAAATGTCTTTAGCGTCTGAGATGGATGCCAAGAAGGAAGCTGCGGAATACCAGGGAATAAGAGGGTTAGTCACTAACCAGCGTTATGACGCTATCAAAAGGCCACCCAGAATCCATCTATTCTTTATGTGAAGAGTAACAATAAAAGAGCACCTGTGTGGCCATCATCCATCTACTTAAGACTCGACCTCTTTTTCCACCAACCTAAATGAGCGTTTGCACACAGAACCAGGGCGCCCTGCAGTTACCCAGGCTTGAGCGTGAATCAGCTTCCTCCGCAGGGCACCCGCCCCGCAGCCGGCGCGCACCTGGAGGCCCCCCGCGGCGCCGGGCCACGTGACCCGGGCGCGCTGCTCCTCCGGGGCCGGGAGTCACGTGGCCCTGGGCCCCGCCCCGTCGGCCGGCCGCGGCGAGGTGGGGCCCGGCGTTTGCCCCGGAAGCGCCTGTCTCCAGCTGACAGCTGCTGGGTCGTCGGCGGCGGCGGCGGTGGGCCGGGGCAAGATGGCGCTGCGGCCGGGCGCGGGAGCCGGCGGCGGCGGGGCGGCGGGAACTGGCGCGGGCGCCGCCGGGGGAGGCAGGTGCGTGTGCGGAGCCGGCGGGGCCCGGCCGGGGGTGCCGGGGGCGCTCGGCGGTTATGGCGGTTTTCGCCAGCCGCGACCCTTTCCCTTTGGAACGGGGCTCGAGAGGGTCGCCCTGGGGGAGCGGGGCGGGGGCGCCAGGCGCGGGAGGCGCGGGCTCGGGCCCCTGCTGCCTGGGGTCCCGGGAGAGTCCCGCGAGCTCCGGCGAGGGGAGGCGGGGACCGGGAGGGAGGACCCCGACTCCTCGCCCTCAGTCCCCGCGCATCCGAAGCGCCCCGAGTCGTCTCTTTCCAGGGCTTGACCGAGGGTGTCCAAGGGAAGGACTGAAATATCTGCTCACAAAGCCGGTGGCACTGTTTTCGAGATGTATGCGTGTACGTGCTAATTTGTCATTTCCCCTTTTACAGTGTCTTGCCTTGTCCTCCTTTTTGTTTATTTTCTTAACATGCGACAAAACGCTGGAAAATTTGAAGAGCTTTGAATTGGTAATTGTCTTGTGATAGAGGTCTTGTCTTGTAGAGGTGACTCTAAGACTTGTCCGTCTCCCTTTTAAAAAGGCATTTAAAAACAAAGAAAATTCACTGTTGAATAGCAGTTGTGCGTTTATTACAACAAAGCTTCCGCTTAGCACTTTAAAAATCTGCCCCTTTGTCATATTTCAGCTAGTAGCTGGCTGTGGTAAGAGAGGTAGATGTATGTTTGCAATTTGACGAGTTCGTTATCATTTGAAGATGTGTTTTATTCCAGAAAATCTTCACCTGCTTCCGTGATGACCTAGTCTGATTTGCTTTATTAGCTAGTACATTGTGCACATACTTAGAAGTAAAATTGGCTTTTTGTCTTTGATATCTTAAATTATTTTGGAAAATGAAGTGTTAGATTGTTTTTTTACATGTAGTTTAATTTTGGAGTAATGAACACTACAAAAGTGTAAGGTCTTTAATGTTACCACCTCCTGCAGGTGCTTATAAAATGTTAGGAACAAAAGGTAAACCTTGTTGAATAAACCACCTGTGTACAACCCTCTTTTTAATTTCCTCTGCACATCTTTGACTTTAGATTGAAGACTTTTTGCTTCTTTTGTTTTCATTGTTTCCGCACTTTTTCATAAATACTTGGTATAAATCAGTTTCCATCTGAAGAAAGTACATCATAATCTCTATTTCTTCTTATGAAGACAGCTTCTAAAGTGTTAGTGAGTGGCATGATTAATAGTGGCACCAAATTCTAGAAAAATATAAACTTCAAAGAACTTAGTATTCTGGGCCCAGATTTTTATTTTTCTTAAAAACTGAGTTGGAAACTGGCCATGGTGGCCCACGATTGTAATCTCAGTACTTGGGAGGCTCAGACAGGAGGATTGCACTTTTGTGGCCAGCGTTAGCAATTTAATGAGGTCCTCCACAACTTAGGGAGACTCTGTTTCAAATACCCCTGGGTTCAATCCCCAGTACCACCCAAAAAAAAAAAAAAAAAAAAAAAGGGGACCTCAGGTACAGAAAGTTGAAAGGATTATTTGCTTTGGTTTATAGTATTTAAATATTATTAGTCCAATCTGGGCATGGTGGCGCACACTTGTAATCCCAGCATTTGGGAGGCTGAGACCGGAGGATCCGGGTTCGAGGCCAGCCTCAGCTACTTAGTGAGGCAGTCTGCAACTTAGTGAGACCCTGTTTCAAAATAAAGAATAAAAAAATAGGGCTGGGGGTATAGTTTGGAGGTAGAATGCCCCTGAGTTCAATCCCCAGTACCGCAAAAAATAAATAAATAAATAAATATTATTAGTCCAAAGACAGATTTGTTTTTCTAAATGTACCCTGAATTTTGATAGAAATTGGAATGATTGGTTTATAATTTTCTCTCCTGTAATGTAGTAACATCTACATTCTCAAATTATAGAGAATGTGGGAAAGAGAAAACTGGTTAAAATGATCCTTTGATAAGTAAGTATTCTACATATATTGGAAATATATGGAATACATATATTGGAAACAGTCTGAGAAGCTGAGAAAATTTTAAAGAGCAATGATAAAGGCTGAAGTTATGTTATAAGGCAACTAATATCATAGTAGCCTAAGTATATTTTAGGAAAAAGAAACAAGCAATCTCTAATTTTTTTTTTTTTTCCAGTACTGGGGATTGAACCCAGGGGCATTCTACCTCCCATCTACACCCCCAGCCCTATTTTTAATTCATTATTTTGAAACAGGGTCTCACTAAGTTTCAGAAGACCTCACTAAGTAGCTGAAGCTGGCTGCAAACCTATGATCCTCCAGTCTCAGCCTCCCAAGTAGTGGAATTACAAATGTGCACCACCATGCCTGGCTCTTAAGTTTTTAATGGAGAAAATTCATGAACGAGAACTGACCATAGTTTTAAGATACTTCTCTCTATTCTAAAACTAACCAAAAAGCAGTTGGAAAAAACAGTGGCATTTTCCAGCCTTAGTATTAGCCTGCTTTTGATTGGCATCCTAAAGGGGCTGCTTTATAATAAATGGTAGATATGTATAAAGGACAAATTTTCCCCAAGAGATTAGAAGTATAACTTTAAAAAATCAAATAAGGAAGCAAGAAAGAGTTGAAAGTTGGATATTAGTCTGTACTCCTTCAACTGATAGTCATTGAATGCTTACATTGTTACCGTAACGAATTCAAAAGTCTCCATCCTAGCAAAGTATACAAAATAACTGGAGCACAAAGTAAAGGAGAATAAAGAGATCACATCTATTTGGGAATATTGTAATTTGAGCTTGTCTATTTTTTCCTGCTCTCTTTTTTTTCTTTTTGTGGTACAGGGAATTGAATCTAGGGGCATCTACCTCTGAGCAGGCCTCTAGCCTTATTTTATTTTTTATTTGGAATCAGGGACTCACTAAGTTGCTGAGGGTCATGCTCAATTGCTGAGACTGGCCTCAAGAACCTGTGATCCTCCTATCTCAGCCTCCCAAGTACTGGGATTAAAGAGATGTGCCACCATGCTCAGCTCTAAAAGATCATTATTAAAAGATCTATTAGAGCTGGGCGTGGTGGCGCACGCTTGTAATCCCAGCATTCGGGAGGCTGAGACCGGAGGATCCGGGTTCGCGGCCAGCCTCAGCTACTTAGTGAGGCACTCCACAACTTAGCAAGACCCAGTTTCAAAATAAAGAATAAAAAATAGGGCTGGGGGTGTAGCTCGGAGGTAGAATGCCCCTGAGTTCAATCCCCAATACCGCAAAAAAAAAAAAAAAAGATCTATTAGGATTATGCATCTTACTTGTGCTGCATTAGAAACCACATTCTGGAGTTGTGCCGATCTATCAGGAAGTCTTTAGGAGTCCAGGCCTGAAAAGTAAAGACAGTAGCAAATCCACATAAATAGCCCAGGTAACTGAAAAGGAAGGATGGAGGAGATAGGCATGTGACAGATATTCCTTATAGGTCTGCTTTCATGCTGAGACATCAGCAGTATGTGAATTACTGCTTTTACCTTTGAAGTCAAATTATTGGTCACCTTGCTCCCTGGTAATTTTACCAAGCTTTTGCTGTGTTATCAATATTTTACTTAGCTGCTTGTCTAGCCAGTTTTTAAACATATTGATATAGTTGTATAAACATTTTAGAGAATCATATGAATGGTACATGGGTCGCTAGGCAGTTTGGATTGCTATGTTTTTACTAGAATAAGTCCTTTTTTAATCGGTGGTGTACTTTATTTTGTTTTATTTGTTTTGTTTTTGAAGTAACCTTTGTATATCTGTAAAATATAGTCTTTGTGTGTGTGTGTGTGTGTGTGTGTGTGTGTGTGTGGTACTGGGGATTGAATTCAGGGGGGTTCTACCTCCGAGCTATACCCCCAGCCCTATTTTTTATTCTTTATTTGGAAACAGGGTCTCACTAAGTTGCGGAGTGCCTCACTAGGTAGCTGAGGCTGGCTTCGAACCCAGATCCTCTGGTCTCAGCCTCCCAAATGCTGGGATTACAAGCCTGTGCCACCACGCTCGGCTTTGTAAAATATATTCTTATCTATGTGTTATCTTGGTTGGAACCTTGGCAGACTTTCAGTTCTGTGTCCTCTTGTCAGAGGGGGAAGCACAGTGCTGAAGGGGTTTGCACAGAACTCCATAGTTACCTTATGGCAGAGCTGGGGAAAAAAGAATATAACTCAGCAGGCGTGGTGGCTGTAATTCAGTACTTGGGAGGCTGAGACAGGAGGATTACAGGTTGGAGGCCAGCACGTGCTAACTTAGTAAGACCCTATTGCAAAATAAAAGGCCTAGGGGTATAGCTTAGTGGTAGAATGCCCCTGAGTTCAGTACTACTACTACTACAAAAAAGAGAGAGAGAGAGAGAGAGAAAATATAACTCAAGTTTCCAATATTTGCTGAACCACTAAGCCATACTGCTAATTTTAATCTTTAAGGGTGAGTTTGAAAAGGTTTGACAGTTTAATTACTTAAATGCATTCATCACTCCTGAGTATATGAGTAATGTATTTAAAAACAGAATACTACCATATTTCACCTTCAATTTAAACCTTTTATTATCCATTTAACACATTACTTAGCTATTATATCTCATGTGCAGTTCAGAGAAGCTGTTGACTCTTACAGACCTGAGTACAGGCCTGCTTGTCAACAGCAGAGTTTATCATCCATCGCAATGCTTTACTATAAATGCTGGTCCTAGTGGCCCAGGCCTATAAACTCAGCACTTGGGAGGCTGAGACAGAGGTTTGCAGGTTCAAGGCTAGCCTCAGTAACTTAGCAAGACCCTATTTCAAAAAAAAAGGGAGAGGGATATAGCTCAGAGATGAATGCTCCTGGGTCCAATTTCTAATACAAAAAGAAAAGAAAAAAAGCCAGATATAGTGGTGCATGTTTGTAATTCCAGTACTTAGGAGGCCGAGACAGGAAGATTGCAGGTTCAAAGACAGCCTCAGCAAGTAGTGAAACTTGCATCAACCTAATGGGAGCCTGTTTCCAAATAAAAATAAAATAGGACTGGAGGTGTAGCTCAGAAGTAGAATGCTCCTGGACTCAATCTCCAGTGCCACCAAAAAACAAAAAAAAAAAAGACTAAGTAATATACAACTAGATGTCCAACTAGAGCTCTGTAAACTATCTTACATTTTAAAAACTGAAACATTTTAGAGCCAAAACACTCCAAAATTTAGTTTTTAGCTTTTTTTCTGGGAAGAAAACGATTTATAATAGCAAAATGCAAGGTCACACCATTTGGCATGCCATTCCTAGATTTCACTAGATTCTCTAAACACCACCTAGAAACCTTTCCTTCAGATCTATGACTCCCGCATAAGAACCTTTTTCTCACTTAGGAGTTTTTCCTCTTTCTTCCTTTTTCTTTTCCTCTGACCTCAGAGAATGAAGTCCCACTTCCTTTTCAAAACAGATCCATCTTTGCTACCTTCCTATGTTAATCTCATTCCTTCACAAACCTTGATTTTCTATCACTTGAGTACATCTTTTTGTCTCCTAAGGCTTCCTCTCGACAGGTGTCTTCCTTTTCCTCTATTGAAACTGCTCACTCAAAGATCATCATTTCCAAAGCAGTGATTTTTTTTTTTAACTTAATCCTCATTCTGAACAGCTTTTCTATAGCTTTAGACACTAGTAACTACTTTCTTCTTTAGTTCCCGGTGACCACTCCCTACTCAGTTTCCACTGTGAGAATTCTCCCAAGGTTTTCCTTAGTTATCTTCTCACTAGATATGAACATGTCCTTGGCTATTTCATTTGCAATCAAAGCTCAGTTTTTCTTACTTTTATTTAAAAGAACCTCCCTAGATTTATCTGCAGCTTTCTTTTTTTCTCCTGAGCCTGAATTTCTTTTCTGATTGCTAGACTGCTCCTTGTGGACACACACCTACCACCTTTCTCTCCAGATCTTTGCCTATGAGGTTTCTGTTTCTAGAAAACAGCAGCTGCCTAGGCTCAAGGTCTCCGCGCTATTGTCAGCTCTCTCTGCTCTTCCATTGCAATTCCCCATCCTGGTACCTGCTAAGTCCTGTTGACTCTTCCTTTTTTTTTTTTTTTTTTTTTTTTTTTTTTCGGTACTGGGGATTGAACTCAGGTGCATTCTACCTCCAAGCTATACCCCCAGCCCTATTTTTTATTCTTTATTTTGAAACCAAGTCTCACTAAGTTGCGGAGTGCCTCACTAGGTAGCTGAGGCTGGCTGTGAACCGGGATCCTCCGGTCTCAGCCTCCCAAATGCTGGGATTACAAGCGTGTGCCACCACGCCCGGCTTGACTCTTCCTTTTAAATATCTAATTCACCTCTTCTTTTCCATCACTACTTCTTTAGTTCTGGCCCTTTTCGTCTCTTATTAAAATTATTGTGGGAACTGGGTGCAGTGGCACACCCATGTGGTTCCATCC